>UFQX01000114.1:0-19222 GCA_900497675.1 Arapaima gigas
GTGTGTGTGTGTGTGTGTGTGTGAGTGTGTGTGTGTGTGTGTGTGTGTGTGTGTGTGCGTGTGCGCGCGCGCGCCTCATTAGCTGGTGTGGCCGTGAGGGGACAGAATGCCCTTGAAGGGGTGTAATTATTACCACGCATTTGGTTGCTGCTTCATTAACAAACGCCATTTGAGTCCCAAAGGGGAGGTCAGCCTGACAGGGTTGTCAGCCGCTTTTAAGTTTCCCATCCGTTTTTCACCGCCACCGTTCCGTCCGACTAACGTTGTCCGTAACTTTGGGCATTTGCGTAAATAAACAAAAATCCCTTTACTTTTACACGACCGACCGCTTACGCCCCGGCAGAAGCACGAGGTCGTTCAATAGCCGCCTCCGCCGCCGAGGCTCTGAGAACATTTCTTTGTTTTGCGGCAGTATCAGCGCTGCAGACTTTCTGCAGTAATAAGGACAGGATTAATGATTGTATTTACTGGCACACAGTGGTTTAAAAGGTTGTCATTACTCAACAGGTTGTAAAATTGACTGCTAGTCGTAAAGGCTGCCCCCCCCCCCCCCCCCCCCCCCCCCCCCCCCCCCCCCCCCCCCCCCCCCGCCCCCCCCNCCGCCCCCCCCCCCCCCCCGTGACCGCGCGCACTCAGTCACTCCACGACGACTTGGTCACAAGGGAACATTTGTGTCTCTTGCGATGCGGGTTGGACAGACCAAGGGTTGCCCATTTCTTCTGATGCTGCCCTAAGCTGGGCCTGTCGAATGAATGGCTTCACTAAGGATTGCTCATTCTTTCCAGCGTCCCATGGGCCTTGGTGGTAAAAACAGACCATCTGAAAGAATAAAAATGCCATTCGGATCTGCGATTGTTTCCTTTGGAGAATGAAGAGCTGCATGCTCCTGTACACTTTCCCAGAAAAATATTCAAATGTAATTTCCAGCATTGCCTGCTGCTGAATCTCATATTCTCTGCTAAACCCCCCTGTACATGATCTATGCTTGACTGGCAGGCAAAATGATGAAAGACCTTAACTGGCCCCAACACAGGCAGCAGGTGGTGCAGTGATTAGAGATGCTGCCTTCCACTCAAGGGACCCAGGTTTGAACCCATTTTCTGCTGTAGTACCCTTGAACAAGGTACTTACCGTGAATTGCTCCAGTAAATCATTGCGAGCAGATTAACGGTGTAAGTTGCTTCGGAGGGGAGCGTCAGCTACACGAATAAATATAAAGACACACATACTGTACATCCTCCATTAGCAATGACTGCCTTTTCTTTTATTATGTTGGTTATCTAAATGATACAAAATTCCTTGCAATAAGCAGGTAAAACATGGGGGTGCATTTTAATAAGCGACTTTTAACAGCAGCGTGAAACTGCTAACAGAGAAACAAGCAGGCCACTCAGACCCCAGTCCACTCGTCACAAAAACCGCGAAACGAGTTAATGTGTCAAGGAATTTCGAAAAGCAAGACACCTTAAGCCGAGCATGAAAAAAAAACCCTCCCGGGAAAGTCAAACAATGGCTGAGGACTGAAAGCCGGGGCAGAAGTGCATCTTCTAACAGGATGACTGTTCAAAACCGCAGAACAACCGCTTTGAAAATGACCAGAGAACTGAGTGACACCTCTGACCCAACCTAACAAAAACTGTTTCTCATGAGCTTTTCTGCTTTGGTATTTATGACATGGATGCTAGTTTGAAAATTCTTGCATCCAGGTCCAATACACCAAAATATATAAGCTGTAGTAATGAGAAGAAGGCGCGGACCCCTGAGTGGAGCAAAAACGAAACACCGTCAAATGACTCCTCCTTGACTTGTTTTACTGCGTCCAGACCATTTTATTTTACATTTTTTGTTCAGAAACCCAAAGTGTTCCTTCAGTCTACGTGGTCTGGTGCGGACCGTAAACACGCGTGTTGGTCTTTAATGGAGCAGACAGTCGTCTCGGGGGGGGTCACTGGGGCCAGCGATTCCCCGGGATGGGTGTATCACCACAAAGGAGAATAAAGCTATAAACACTGTTTGCTCACAGCATTTCCATATTCCAGGACAACAATGACTGGAACACACTGTGCAAAGTATAATAAGGTAGATGCACGAACATGAGAGTGAAGTCTTCGGCGGCCTTCAAATCGACAGATTAAGAACGTGGCGGGGCATCATGCGGCGACGTGTTGGGTTCCGTCTCTGTCGCTTCGTAAGGATCTGTCCACTATCCCACTGAAGAGCTGGAAAACAGTTTTGACGCTTCCGTTGTTTTGTTCTTGTGTGAGTAGCTTATTATAAACCAACAAAGTATTTGAGGAGGTGGAAGTAGCAGACCATGGGGGTGCAGATGCTTGGTGTGCTGTCCTTCTGGGCCTCTAGTGTGCTTGGGGACTTCACACCTGCTTGTCAAGGTGTGTGTGTGTGTGTGTGTGTGTGTGTGTGTGTGTGAACAGTTGTAATTACTTTACACCTTAGGTACAAGAGTCAGCTAAATAACAATCGCTGTATACTGCATCTTCTCAGTAAATAAATGTTGAAAATTTTGGCAGTTTATGATAAGTTGCAGGACGTTTCTTTGAGTGTTTTCCGGTGTTTACGTGTTTGACACGAGCACGTGGTGCGACGCGACGATATTCACTCGTGACGGAGAATGATGAATGATTCATTTGTCAATTAAATAAGAAATAATGTTTCCGAGCAAAGAAAACTGAAGACGGCGAAGTTCTCTCTGCCCATCGCCAAGCACCATCGCGACTTCCGAACGGACGGAAACGGATCTAATCCGCTCTGTGGCAAACCGAGCCGTAAGGAGGCAAAGACACGTCACCGATATCTGACAGAAAAAGAGACCTTTTGGATTCTGATGAATAAATTAGCGCGCAAAGGCGGATGTGAGGCTCATCTTAAAAATGTAGATGCTAATTTAGTTGAAAGTCGATAATGGGATTCTTGTCATCTCCAGGGTCACCGAGAAGGTCGAGATGTCACTGTTTGTCAGGAGAGAGGCTGCCACATTGAGATCTCAGTCACCTCAACTTTAACCCCAAAGCAGACGTTAAGAGCAAATTTCACGGCCCCTTCAAACCACCGTGAACTGAGCTGTATCAGCTCTGTATCGATCTGCGAGTGTGAACACCACTTTCCCTGTTCACACACGACTCCACATTGCTCCCCGTTGCCATGACATTGTAGTAACATTATCACTCCGTTGCTTTTCACTGCACGACCCCAGAATATTATTGAACAGTCACTTTTTCTTCTCGCGGAAGGTCATGTGACCAGCCGGTCAATAGGTTAACCGGATCTCTGTACAATCCCACTGAAAGGCCTTCTACATTACACAACTCTGGGATATTGTCTAAGAAACTAATCCTTGGCACTTTCAGCGACACGAAAACACTGCAAAACATTGCACCGTGCGCAGTTACTATAACAAACGTTTAAAGATGACCTGTGCAAAAGTTTCAATTCCAAGACAATTTACCTAGAATTCAAAGTCCACAAATGACGTCCACGCGGAGAAGGTCGAACCTGTCCGCGCGGGCGCAGAGCCCCCTGCAACAGGTTATGCCGAGCGCTCGGCAGGTGATGTCGCGACAAGGTGACGTTAGCAGGATCTGCTCAGCTTTCGCAGGCCGATGCACGTGAAGATGTACGCCCTGGGATCCGGGAAGAGGCGTGCGCCGCTCACAGCAGGCGTGGGTCACAAAACCGCGACGGTGTTAAAAACGTACCAAAACCGATCGTCACAAATGTTCGTTTATCCCACCGGGACGTCTTTATACGAGGCTAACAAGCGCTTCCGAGCCTTCGAGATCAACACCGGTCCTCAGAAGGCCAAGTCCTGATCACACAAGTCAGGTCTCTTTCCAGGAGGCCACGGCAGCCTGTTGAACTTTACTCGCACTGACGTTATAACAAGTCCATCACCACACCTCTAGCGGGTGTGGAGCAAAGACAGTGGAGGAAAACAGTGCTGTCTGTGCCGCTGTTTTCCTGCTAATTTGTGTTGTGTGCTTTTTACGTGACGCCCCCCCCCCCCGCCTGCGAGGACTTGTTCCGGAAACGAGAGCAGGAGATCACCCTGCTTAGCATTCTGCTGCCACAACAGCCCAGCAAAACAAATCAGCAGCGCGGTGAGGAGCTTCCCGGCTAATTCTCCTCCCCGAGGACAGCAGGGGAAGGTGGTCCTGACTGCCTGTTTAGCGCAGTGTTCCTCCTCCATCACCAATAAAAACCTTATTAAAAAGGCAAACAGAAGACTTCTTTCTTTCTACACATTCACCCAACGGTCTGCCTGTCTGTCCGTCTTTAGCTTGCCGCTCTGCGCTCTCCGAGAAGTCCGTCGGTGGACCGGCAGCAGGGAGAGGGACTGGACTCTGAGTGACCAGCCCCGCGTGTCCCCGCACAAGGTAAGATACTCCTTGTCCGCTCGCCACATCCGCCGAATCCGTCCCCGCTTCCCCGCCACCTTTGAAGATCCGCCCCCAACCCGGCCCCCGCGTCTTGTCCCCTTTCTTTCTCTTCTTGCACCGCGCACATCCGATAAACTGTCACCCAAATTGCAAACTAATTAGCGACGTCGGCGTTCGGCGTCGCTGATTGATGACAGAATAATTTACACTTGTTTCCCGCTTCCAGCTGGCAGCACACGCTGACTCGAGGTCCCAATTAACGCCGGAGCATCAGTCATGTTCTGTCAGTGTGCTGCCGCGCGCAATTAAAAGGTGGTTTAAACGGAATATCATATTAGGGAGGCGTGGAGATGCAAATGCCAGGAAACGACACGCTTAGAGCCGGCTAACAAGGCCGAGCGCCGCGTTACGCGTCTAACAGGTGTGTCGTTGTGCGCCCGACCGCTCGTATCAGGTGTCGGGCGGTGGCGAAAGCCGTTCGGTCCGTGAACCGGAGAAAACAAAAACGTTTCCTTCTTCGTCCGTTTTATCCGAAGTAGACGTGCCGGCTATACAAAACAAAACAAAACAAAACTGGGCAAAAAAAAAAAAAACGCGCGTGACGGCACAACCCAGCTGCGCGCCAATCGCTGCGCACTATTGTTCTCCAATGAACGCAAACCGCCAAAGGCGCAGAACCTGCATCACGCACGCGCGGGAACACGCAGCAAGGTTCCCACCGCACTTACATTTCTATTTGTTCACTTAGCAGATGCTTTTCAGCAGAGCGACACGCGACTCGAGGAAAGAAGTGCAATTCGACGAGGGGGAGGCCAAGCGCGGCCCTTTTTTTTTTTTTCCGCAGCACGACGACTTACAACAGGCGCATTACGTGAAGTGGGCCTGGTCATTTGTGGAGCCTCTACAGTTCGGTGTTTTAATGGCTCCTTCCATTCAGCTGCATTATAGTTAGCAGTCGGCACATTTCAATTAACGCTGAGGGACAAGTAGAAAAGCCTTCAAAGACAGAAGAGAAAATGTTAGACAGTTTCTGAGATGCTGCAGATCAAGAGTCCATTTTGGGAAAATGCACCAAGTCTGCCAGTGGAAAAGGTGTTTACGCAGTATGTACCCGGAGTATGTAAATACTAGTAAATGTGTGTTTATTTCACAATCCATTTGTTCACAGATTGTTTCTGAATCCCCGGTCAGTCCCTATAAGTTGTTGTAAGTAGTTCTAATAGCGGCACTCTCGTTCCTAACTGAAAAACTTACGTAGGCATCTGCATGCTGGGGGTTTGATCTTTCTTCCCAGAATGGCTGCTCACGGTGGAAGCCGAACAAAATAACGGAACAAGTAAAGGTCGTTGAGGCCTGTGGCTCTGACGCAAAGCTGTGCACCGAAGAAGGCTTTGAAAGGTGCACAGCGGAAAAAAACACAAATTCAGGTTCGACACCCTTCCTCACGAAACGTTAGGATTCGAACCCGCAGCCTCTCGCTGATGAAATCTTCAACCCGATCGGTACTGGTTGCAGCTTGAAATAGATGTTAACTTAACACAGACGTTATCTAGCTGATGCTGTTTGTCAGAGAGATTCAGACTGTTAACTCGCCTGCCAGGATTTAGCCACGTTTATACTGGACTAATTCAGTGCAAGTACCTTCCGTAAGGGTTCTTGCAGCAGGAGGTGGGATTCAGACCTGGGTCTTTCAAATGCAAGGTAATGGCTATGACTGCTATGGTACCCAGTGCCTGAAGAAAAGCCATTTGTTGTCACATTCTTGCCTTGTTTGTGTTGTTCTTACTTCTTGACAGGAAAACCAAGAACTGAACCTCCAGACTGCCAGGCGTGGCTCTCCAGTCCGCGCTGAGGCCCTGCAGGCGCAACCAGCAGGTTCTTGGCTCAAGACAAAGTAAGGAGGGTCCCTGCCGCCGTCCGCACGACGGTTAAAGTGGACTGGGCCAGGTTGCGGTAACATGCACAACATACCAGGTCTCTGAATGAAAAATACAAGTTAAAAAACATAATGTCACCTTTAACAAGCAGGAACTATATGCATGTACTGGCGAGGGACCATTTGTCTGGGTCACATCCCCTCAAAGCACAGCAGGGAGGACGCCGTCTGTTTACCAAAGACTTGTTATAGCTGCTGCGGTCCTTTCCTCTCGGCCTAAATCACCGCGAACCTGTCCAAACACGAGCAGCAGCGCCTCTGGCAGTCTGCAGCGTGCCATACATTACCTCTGTTTATCCGCGAGATGATATTAGGGAACTCAGCAAAGGTACTTCAGCGTTTTATCAACACACACTGCACTCATTAAAAAAACTCCGAGAGCCACTTACATTAGTCTAGTGTAACGTGAAAACCGAATTAGACCTGATCGAATCTCGAACTCAGCATCTTGCTCAGCACTCTGGCACAGTGCGGCACGTAAATGCAGTCGGTCGAGCGTCTCCCACCGCGCAACTCGACACGCGCAGCGCGTGGATTCTCCCTTTCAGGCACGTGCACCGTGACGGTCCTTTCTGGTGTTAGAGTCAGACGGAAAAAGCGAGTCGGGTCGAGGTTCCTTAGGAGAACGGTGCGTGGACCCTCGGACCGGTTTTACTGCTGCTTTCTGCTGTGCGGAGACCGGCCGAGGCCACGGTCTGCCCAGCAGCCAGACGTGATGTTGCAAAGGACAAGGAATCTTACAGCGGGTACAAGTCTGATCGTGATGGTCCAGCACACCTGCGCATCACGGTTGGATTGAGGCGTGAAAAAACACGATGCGGCGCGTAGGACGGAGGAAATGTTACCTGTCTGCACCCGCAGGTCTTTGCCGTCCGTCCTTTATCTCGCATTTCCCGAAGAGCAAAGGTCACGTCAGATATGAACAGCCATTTTACAGCTACTGCGCACCGCTGGGGAGAAGATCCTTTCTCACAAAACCTGCGGCAGTCATGCAGACTGCATGAGCTGAGCTGCGGCGGCGTCACTTGTCTGTGCGTCTCACGTTTGATCTTATTCATTTTTGCTGCTTCACTTTGTGCAGATTCGACAAATTGTTGTTTGCGTTTGCACACATATTGCAGCTACTGACTCCTGGCGCCGCTGGTGACGACGATGGGGGCAGTGGTTGTTTTTCCATCTCCCGTCATCACCTCTCAGTCTCGCCAGTTCAGCTCTTCACTCCAAGCATCTGCTAGCACTCCCCTCCCCGTCACGAAGTACACGCCCGCCCCATGCCGCGCACCCTCAGCGCGTCACGTGTCTGCGCTCGGCGTGACGTACCCGCATCCTATACGTGACACCAACTGCGACTCGGAAGTTCGCAAGCAATAAAGTGGCCTTTGAGGCATTTAATGAACTCAACCGTCCCGAAGCTGGGTGAGACGTACCGCAGCGCCAAACTTTGAGGTGAAGAACAAAGCCGTGCGTAAAGAACAAACGGGCAGCGAGACGAACTGAGATCGAGCTTCGCGGATATAGATGCGAAACACTAACAATGGACATCAGAGCTCGGCGTTCCAGCAGCGCGCCGGCCGAGACAACAGAAATCCTCAAATTTACATTCATCCCAGGCAGGAAAGCTGACGAAGATGCTGCACGGAGATGACACTCGTGAGAAAGCTATAGCAGCTGACTGTACATTAGAGCGCGTGACACGATAGCCACGGTCCCCTTGGCAGCGCCGTGCACACGGCACAGATAAAGCTGCGAACATGCTCGGATATAACCTTTCCTCGCTGCTCGTACGAAGGATATAGGCATCAAAGCCACGAAAAGCAGGACTACGTAAGCGCAACAAAGCGACGTGAGATGAGACGCTGCGGCAGAGAGGCCACTGGGAGCAGCACAGCAGGGCCCAGTTTCACCTGCTAACGGAAGCCTGGACGCCGTAAAACTCATACTGATGTGGCACCTGTTAGCCGCCACGCGGCGCAGAGTAACGTCCGTCACAGAAACCCAAGCAAACGTCAGCAGAACAACACTGACGGCGTGCGGGGAAACTCGCCGAATGTTATTAATACGCAACGGCGATCGGCTCCTATTGTCACGTTTCTGCTGCTCAGTTTGAAACTCCTTGTGCGCCTTCATCCAGGGCGACTGACGTGCACATTATTTTATACTTCTATGCAAAGGTGTCGACGCATTTTTTCTTTGTTTTTTTCCCCCCAGCGCGGAAAAGCAGATCTCAGGTTTCGTGCCCCTTTAAGTCCACTTCCTTAAGCGGCACCTGCTTCCTCCTCCCACGCCCGTTTGCTTTCCGCTCCCTTTCATTTGGCTGAATTTGCATACTAATGTGATCTCGCATCCGAGTCTGCAGTCTAATCAGGTTAAATGGGACAAGATTTCCTCGACCCCCCGCCCCCCGCCGCCGCCGCCTCCTCGTGTGTTTGGCTCGCTCCGATTTCCTATGTGCTGCTATAAAGCGAACGGGCGGGGCGGTGGGTCGCGGGCCAGATGAGGCTAATCGTCGACAACAAAACCCAATTCGCCGCCCGTGGCCCCTCGTTCACCCGCAGCCGCCTTCAGTTAGGAGCAGCAAACGCTGCTTCGTGTGCTGAGGGTCCATAAAAACACCTGTGGTCCCGTCTTCCCAGAGCAAGCGGCCAGAAGCCTCGGTGGCCACCTGAAGCACGTGACTCCCCTTCGCCCGCCCTCGGCCCACCCCCTTCCCCTGCAAGAGGCTCGACCGAGAAAATAATGTGCGTAATGTGATTTTTATCCATTGTCAGATTCCCCTGCTCCCAGTGGAGGGAGATGGGCAGATTATTTCTGGAGGCCTGCGTGTTTGGAGATATTGATCACACTGTCAGCAAAAGTGAGGCGCTTATTCAATTATTACAGTCAAACGGGCTTCGTTTTAAACAAAATGTTTTTCATCGCATATCAAATGTAATAATATCCATACTGCAGTGGTCATTGATTTTTGGGTTCTTTTTTTTTTTTTTTGTTTTTTTGCACGTTTAGATAATGTCCCAATAAAAAATGAGAGACAAGCAAAATCTGATGACATTTGTGTCGGTCCTCTTCCTTCACTAAAGTAACATTTATTAATAAGCGCAAACGTGATTTGCCGAGCGCTTTCCTCAGATTCCTCCGGAAAAAATCACATTTATCGTACACGTTTGTGAGCACAGAGATGCCGTTCTGGCTGCAAGGCGACGGGGGGCCGAGCGAGTTCTGCAGCGGGATGTTTCTGCTCGTGAAGCTGGGCCACGCGGCCCACAGCTCACCTGTTGCTGGGTTGTCAGTATTAAAGCAGCAGATGTTGGCAAAGGAGCCAAACCCTGTCTGTGGCAGTGCGTGTATGTGTGTGTGGGGGGGGGGGGGGGGTTTGGGGGGGGGGGNTACTGCAACTAACAGTAGTACAGTGCTTTCTGACTAGCCTGTGTGTGTGAGTGGGGGGGGGGGGGGGGGGTTTGCGGAGGTCGGCGCCCGACAGGCCTCCGTTTGCGGACCGCTAAAATATGCGTGTGCCGAGTGCGGATACGTGCCGTAAATCCATCCTCGTAGCGGGCCGAATGAGAAACAGACATTAAACCATGCTCCGATACTTTAATGCGTTCCGCTGTCAGACTGGTGGTGCCCCACTAAAGCTGTCGCTAGCTAGTGTTTCATTTAATTCCCCGGCCTTCGGGGTAATGTAAGGAAATTGAAGGGATTAGATGCCAGCCTCTTTCCTGCTCTGTGCGTTTGTGTTGCAGTAAATTGGAAGCCACCTTCCCCGGGCTCTCCAGGGCCCGTCCCCTGAGATGACAAGCGGGCCGCTGTGATGAATGGTGCTCTCCATCCCCCTCGCGCACACACGCGGAGGCCCGTCCCCCCCCCGCGTTGCCTCGGACTGACCGCGCCCCGCCGGCTCACGTCCCCCCCCCCCCGGACCACAAGATCGAGGTGAGAGCGGACGGGTTACTAGCCTCGGTGTGGCGCGGGCCGGCCCCAAGCCCTCTGTTTAATGCACCGCTCACGTATCGATCGCCCGCACCGCGTCTCTGCTGGGAAGCCACGGCGCGTTTCGGGCCGGCCAGCGGTAATTAGCCCCTCGACGGACGGCGGACGGCGGACGGGGCCGGTGCCCGGCATCTGCCCCGCAAACAAGTATTAATGCTTCCGCAAGCCGGTAAAAACAGCGTCCAGCGGCGCGCCCTTCCAGCCCGCCGACACGTCTCGCACACACGCACGCGCGCTTGTCCCTCGGCTCGACAAAATGCTAATAAATCGGTGTAGCGCGGGTTGTTTTTTTTTTTCCCCCTGTCGGTGACATAGGGCCCCGGGCCGCCATTCGTAATGCTCAACGGGCTTTCTTCCAGAATGTTCCAGCGCTGCGTCGTCTGTTTTCCCCCGTCCCTCCCCGGGCACATCACGTCCCTCACTACGAAAAGCCCTAAATGGATTACGCGTTTAAAGGTTTGGTAGCCATCATCGGGAAAGACCAATAAATAACTGTAGGCCCCATTAAGGTCTATTTAAAAAATGATTCTCAGGATACAATCAAAAATCCTGATAGATAATCAATAAGAACCAGATCACGGCAGCAAACACAGTCCATCTGTTTCAATCAGCATACATTGAAAATGACATGGAGATAAGTCCTGCTGATATTGCTTCTCTGCGGAATGGAATTAGTGCTCGGTGGTCTCGAAACTATTGCCTTTAAGATGACGGCATGATAAAAATAGCGAAGATTTCATTTTTGAACTTCTGCCGTTTTTATTAGGTGGGAGAATAAGCCATTTCATTCAGCAATGAAAGAAAACCCATTTAAACTTATATTGCAAGCTGCAACGATTTTTTTTTTTTTTTTGGAAAATAATAATTTTGAGGCATGGAGTAAAAAATGCCAAGGGCTACAAAAAGCACAGGAGAACGTGAGTCTGTGGAAACATGCAGTAGCTGTCACCGGACCTCCTGGATTCATTCTTCTTAGGCTGTAACAACATTTCAGCCGCAGATCGGCGCACGTGTCCTCTAAAGACGACATTTTCCGTCTTATTCGAGTACAGTTTCGACGCGGGAATTACACCTTCCGTCCCGGCGCGTTTTCCGGGATGCCCGGCTTCCTTTCCCAGGCGTCAACACCAAATCACGCTATAGACGCGGGGTGATCTCTGCTGCCGGCATAAAGCGACAACAGAAAACGCGACAGCGAATTGTTGATTTTAACCGGTCGTTTAAATGGCACGGAAAGGTTTCCCGCTGAAGGACACGGGCGCCGCGTGTTCCGAGAGGCCCCGCGAAGGGTTAACTCCTGATTGGCGCCAGCTGCTGAGTCGCCTCCCCTCCAATCAGCAGCGGCTGACCCGCCGCGTGCGCGGACCCCCGGCACAGCCGGCCAGGAGCGCCCGCGCTCATCACATCGTCAAGTTCACCTTGCAGGAGAAGAGGTGCATGATGGGCCCAAAGAGAGCGAGAGCCGGGTGGGAGGACGGGGACGGGGGGGGGGGCTCAAATCCAAATGTCGATTTGTAGACGGAGCGAGGAGCGGCCGCCGGCTGACAGGCTGATTTATTGGATTCTTCCAGTTAATCAGCGGCGGCCCCTGCCCAAACGGAGCCCGCCGCGGCCGAGAGCCCCGCTCGGAAACGGCTTCATGAGCATATAGCCGCATAATGGTGTTCAATGAAGTGTGAGACTTTTAGTTCGGTCTCACTGAGTCGCTCGCGCCACCAGAATGTCAAAGAGGATTGTGGGTGGAAAAATTATGGATTTAAACTGTGAGTTGTAAATGAGGTCAATATGTCTGGTTCATAAACAGACCAGAACCTATTCCAGGAACCCAGTGAGGGGGAAAATTAGTGTGAAGCTGGCGCTGTAGACAGACCTCATTGAGATATAATTGAGGCTACAAATACAAGGGAAGGGCCTGCGTCGCTACGGCGATAAAACGAGAAACGCCTCGGAATGTCGCGCCTGCCTCTGATGGAGCGTCGCTAATCATATAGCACCGCAAATGTACCGCAGGCTGCAATAAAGCCGTCGGAAGCGGGCCGCGCTCGCAAAGCCGGGCGGGGCCGAACGGCGCTCCGAGGACCCCCGAAAAAGAAGTCAAAACAGAGCGTACGAGTTAATCGTTCGTTTGCAGCATCTTCCCACGTTCCTCTGTGGTCTCGGAGCACGATCGCGCCGGGACCGCGCAGAAACACGGCCGCGGACGGCCTGTCCGGGTAGGATCCGTGCCGTAGGACCTCCGGTTTTGCCTTCGGAGAACCGGGAGCCACAGTCGGATAAGAAGCACTCAGAGGCGGCTCAGAGCGCTGCGGTGGCGCCTGCCACGAGCAGCTGCGAGGAATGACAGCAGGGTGAAGGGCTGAACCGTTCTCTGTGGAATTTTTGACGTTTCCCCCTGCGCCGCAGCTCCCTGCAGGACTCCGTGTTCTGCCTCTGTGGTGGAGAAACATGCAGGAGACCTTCTGTCCTCGGCGAAACTCGCAGAAACGTTGGCACGGCAAACGGGCCGTCTCGCGAGCCGTGCACGCGGTCCGCTTGCCGCCCCCGTGGCGGAAGAGAGCGTCGCTGCGGCCGAGATGTCGGCCTCCTCCTTGGCTCTGCGGCACACGGGTGACGCTAACTGTCCGGCTAACTTGGTTGCCTGCAACCGCAGTCTGTCGCAGCCTTCCATGGCAGAACCATAAAGGTGTGAGAGAACAAGCCATCACATGCTTACACGCGCACACACACACACACACCAGTCGGCAGTGCCTCACCTGCATCAATCACATGGTCATGGTCACGGTCACGGTCATGGTCATGGTCATGGTCGTGATGGATGATATAACCTTATAAAAGCTGCCAGTCTTCAGCGTCATTTTGAAAAAGAAAGTATGTTGTGGGCCTTTGTACAAGGATGAAATTAAATTTTTAAAATATATATTATCATATGTTCCCTCTTATGTTATTGCTGTAACACACGTGAGTCACATGGTCTGTAATCCAACGCATAGTTTCTTTTCAGGAGCTTTTCCTACCACATTGCTAAAAATGTGAGCACAAACATCATTGAAAACATTAATCCGCTATGAACTTTTTAAACGTTTTAAGCAAAACTGTGATGCCCAGTTACCGTTACATCTGTTTGTCGAGGTTGAAATAAGTGTGATTCTCCCATGAAGCCTCACCGCCAAGTTCAGAGTAGAGACAAGTCGACCTGGTCTTTGGTTTTTACATCTTAAAAAGCGGCCCCGTCGTTTCTACCGTCGCAGAACCTCGGTGAAAACCTCCCGGAAGTGACAACACAGCCATCGATCGTTCAGAAAGACACGAAGGGGCCTAAGGTGACGATTTCTGTCAAACGGTCACGGCCGCCGACAGCGGAACGCTTGTGCCCTACGGCTCGGGTCGACGCCGGCGGGAGCGACTTGCGCTCCGCGTGGGGTCCAGCGAGGGACGGTGGCCGAACGCGACGCGCCAGAGGGGCCGCGGGGTCCGTGAAGGGGCTGCTGCTGCCTCCTCTGTCTAAATCTACCCAGAACCGTGCGCGGATAAAAAAAGAACCCGAAATCTTTCGGCTGGCAGCCGAGGCGTTTTCTAAGATAATACATCTGTTCCAATCCGGGTTTAATGAGGCGACATCAAAGCCAGGAGCTGTGTCTTGTGAAGATTTTCTTCTGGGGAGAGCTGTGCTCCT
Organism: Arapaima gigas; assembly: GCA_900497675.1. NCBI lineage: Eukaryota > Metazoa > Chordata > Actinopteri > Osteoglossiformes > Osteoglossidae > Arapaima > Arapaima gigas. Next base: position 13,991 of record UFQX01000114.1, read on the forward strand.
CTGCCTTCACGCAGAAGCTGCCTGACACGTCTTGCTTTAACACTAACTCCTTGTAAAGCGGGCCTGAAAATAGAAAAGGGAATTTCAAAAGCGCTTCGACACAGAGAGCAGATTAAAAGCACATTCTCCGGCATTTAGGAAAATTATCCTGATTTATTCCCCACAGAAGAGGGATTTCTATCTCGGCAGAGGAGAAAACCGCCAACTAATCCTTTACTCGGGGCTCGATCGCGGAACGGCGAAAAAGCCGGCTTCGGCGGGCTGATCGTAACAGGTTAAACGCGGAGTTTTTAATTTGACGGATTTAATGGGAATTGCTTACAAACTGCATGTGACGCGATTCTAAAGGAAGACGTTCTATCGGGGGCCGAAGAGTCGCCGAGGTTGAGCGGGGGGGACTCGGCAGGGTCGACATTCCCGGGGGGCTGCGCTGCGTCCCACTGACGGGCAAATACCTCCGAATCGATGTTCAAACCGATTCTAACGTAACCCTCGAAAGTCACCGCCCAGGTTTAGGCAGACCGACAAAATTCCGAACGTGATCGAAAAGCCGTCGTTTGTCACCGTTTCGCAGACAAATGTCACACGTAAATGTTCCCAATTTGATCGCACGCCTTCCGTCCGGGCGAAGCGGACTTAACATACTGAGGTCCGGCAACTGTCGTCCATCGCTGGGAGAAGAGGCTCCAACAACGCGCTGCCGGGCAGGGGTCTCCGCCGGAGCGGGGCCCAGCGAGCGCAGAGCTTATGTAGTTAAAAATGTGCTCTTACCCCACTTGGCGCTGCGTAAGCCGCCCTTATATTAAACAGGAGACCACAAGCTCGCCGTACACTCGCAGGAGGAGGAATGAGAAAAGCAATAAGATGATGAAATTTTTAGACATCAGTTTGACAAAGACTGCAAAAACACGGCGAAATAAAATACATAGCAATAATGGAATCAAGCAAAGATGGAAATAAAAACACGCAAACACAATCCTGTGTGTTCCTTTAATAAAAAGGTGTCCTATTTCTCCCGCTAAGGGTTTACCTCCGGGAAGCCCCGGCATAATAAAATCAGATTACTAGCACAATCACATTTATTTCTTCTAGATCAAATTTCACAGAGAGCATTTAGATCTGCCTCGCCGTGCGGCCACACCGTTCGTCGAAGGCGGGAGCGACGTCGCCATATATCCCTCGAATTATATATTATTAAGAAATGCACATTTAAAGAGCCGTATTTGTATAATTTATCAAAACGCGTAAATAATTCTGCGCTCTTCGGTGAGTCTGCGGCGTGAGCTGTACTCTGAGGTTACGCTCAAGTTATGCGCGAAGTTTGGCAAAAGCCCGCAAAGTTTTGCGTCCCCCGCTTCATCCTATATGAAAGACTGCGGCACGGACGGAGCAGGTTATTCCCGCCCCGCCTCGCTGCGTCTGTCCCGGGGGGGGTGACCACCTCCCCGCGCCGTGTCGTCTCAGCTGAGGACTGTGGGTCACACGCTGCTGGCCGGGCCGGAGGGCCGGGGCTCGGACCCGTGGGTCCCCGACACGTGACGGTGCGGCGCAGTGCGTCTCACCCGCCTGTCCTTCCCGTCTACGAGGGAAGTTATTAACCCCCCCGTGTTTGGTACATTTAAGCGCGTCTCGGACGGCGGTCGACATCGTGGACGTGGACGTTAACGTGCCGGGAAGCCCTCAGTTCATCCATCCAGCTGATGAACTGTTTACAAGGCGGGACGTTTGGTGGCCTTTACCGGTTTAGGCCCCTGTGAAAAGCGAACGGCGCCGTCAGTTTCTGATGCTCATAACCGCTGTAATTATGACATTTGGCTCAAAGGAAAATAAACCAAAATCGTTGTCGTTCTTTATTAGTTTTATTGTTTTTCTTTCCTGAAACGACAACATACTGTTGATCGCGTCCACAGAACGGAAGAACGGTGCGTGAGGGAAAGAAGGCGCCGCTACAAACCTCCGTCACCCTCAAAGAATCGGCGTGACGTTCCGAGGACTGTGTTCGAAGGAACAAATATTTTAACGTTTTCGTCTCCCTCTCCGTCTACGGGCGTCTCTGGCGTCCGTCGAGGCGTCTCGCGACCGACGAAACGCTGACTTTCCCGGAGAGAACACGCACGGCGCGGCAAACATTTTAATTTCTTCCGCGCGCAAACTTTATTACAAACGGATCCGATGCCATTTAAGTTGACCTCCGGGCGCGGAGAGAGGTCGGCGAGCTTCCGGCGTGCGACCTCTGAGCCACGTACGACTCCTTCGGCGCCGTTCGGAATCATTTAAAACCGTAAAGGTTACAGCGGCGCTTTCATTACTGAAGGAAAACAAAGGATACTCTCGGAGTCAGCGCCACTTCCCCGGCGTTTAATGCATCCCTCCGAAGGTGCCGTTTTTTTGTTTTTTTTTCTCTCCCCCTCCGTCGGACGAAAGAGCGCCGCGGTGCCGGCCGCCACCCGCCCTCTCGCGGCACCCGTCTGCCTCAGCCTCGGCCCGCCGCGCTAAATGCCATTGATTATGAGGAGCCGAACCGGGAGGCGGAGGAGGCGCGGGCCCGGCGCCCGTCCTGTTTACTCGTCCCGCGGACGCCTGTCGCCGAGCAAATGCCATGCAAATGCTGCGGCGGCCCGGGGCTGCCAATCAGGGCGGCGTGGCATTCACGGCGCTCCGGCGGCCCGTTTAAGGAGGCGCGCCGCACTAAATGAGAAATAGCGGCAGACGGGGCCCCCGTGTTTAAACAGGCGGCCGGCCTGCTCTCCCAACGGGGCCCCCAGGAAAATGAAGACATCTTCCAATTAAAGTGGCACACGAGCCAAAGACAAGACCCCCGTTTCTTCCCCTTTGCCTGTCCTCACAAAGACGGACAGATTATGAGTGTGAAATAACAGCGACAGGAGCTTTCATTACAAGCTGATTATGGTGATCTAATTCCCCCAGAGCCGCGCGGAAGGTTCAGGCCCACATCGGAGCGTTTTTTAATATTATTTCTCAGGGGTGAATTGCTGAAGATTTATTAAACTTTATGAAGGGCTTACAGATCCAATTTAAGAGGACATACCGTAGGGCACGGCTGACAGGTGATAAAATACATTCCGAAATGGAATGAAATTAAAAGAAAAAGTTTACGAGGATAGTCCTTTAGATAAATTGTTATTATTTATTTATTTTTTTTTGTAATGCAAATAAGTCCTTAAGCACCTTTAACCTGTTGTGTGAACAATGGCGTTTCCGCCTCTCCCGGCTCCTGCGCTGTATAAACAGAGAACAAGTTGGATTTGACCCGGTGTGGAAACGTGAGCAATTATTCCGCAGAATTTGCTGCTTTCATTTTTAATCACGTCGGTTCTATCAACGCGGACATTTTCTTCAGTTTGCCACGTACTTTAAACTGCAATTTTAAATTGCCCGTAATTTTAATATTTAAAACGCGCGTCCTGCAACTGTTCGTCTCCTTTCTTGCTTTTTTCCCCCCCTTCTTCTTTTCAGACAAGGCAAATAGCGCAAACGTGGGACCGTGAGGCCCGTCACGGCGCTGCGGCGGCATCTGAGCTGTCGGACATTCGTTAAACTGCGACGAAACGAAATATTCCAGATTCAAAAGATTAAAACGGTTTCCCGTATATTTCATGCAATTAAAAAGGATTATGCATGTATGTGAGAACGACGTGGTGCTTAAAAGCGCGCGCGCGCACGCACACACACACACACCGAGCCCGGCATCCTGGGAGAGTTCAGCTCATTTACATTTATGAGCTCGGATTAATAACGCTGTGTCCCAGAGATAATTAACACAATAAAATGGCAGTAATTTCATTGTGTCTTTCCTCAATTGCACGCGTGTAATTCAGGCAGAGAGGAGCCCCACGAGTGCTTCTCTGACATTTCATTTTGCTTTCAGTGAAAATTAAATTTGCTCCTAATTGCTCTCTTCCTGTTCTTACTTCATTTTCAAAGTTTGCGTCCTTCGCCCGCGCCGCCGGCTGCGTTCACACCCATAACTTCTGCGCAAAGTGGCCGGGGGGCCGCGGTGGGCGGGGGGCCTCGCTCCCTTCTCCTACCCGTTCCTCCGTACCCACTGGTACATTCTGCTCGCTAATGTTCTCCATTAAATAAAACGGCACCAGAAGTCTTATGATGAGCTGTGCGCTGCAGCGGTAGCAGAATTGGAATTCGCAGCCGTGGCATAAACGTGGCGCTGAGACCGAGGCGTCGCTGCTGCGGACTCAGCGGTAATTCCGGGCGCGTAACGCAGTCCGCGGCCTCCCTCCGAACGTTTAAAACCACAAAACCTCAGTCGCGTGCTTACCTGGCCGCACGATCGCTTTCTGATTTTATAGCGGAAGGAAATATGGAGGAAGGAACTGACGCCGAGAAACATTACCCCCGGTGTACAAATGGGTAAATCACTGCGAGTGGGTTACCGCTGTTGGACAAACGCGTCAGACAAATGAATAATTATTTAAAAAACTGTTTCCCGTGACTTGGATGACAAAAACGCCAGCTGTATGGGTGATGTTGGACGGCGCCATCTGCTGGTCACATCGACGCACATCTGCGCCATCCTCACACCTCCGTGGACAGACAGTCTTGGTCTTACAAGACAGACTCGGTGCTCCTGCCGTAGAAGAGTGTTGCTTTGTCAGTTTTAAAAAAAGACCTAAAATGGTCAGCGGTGTTGAAACGGTCGGTGGTCTCCTGCATAGGTGTTGGGCAGAGCGTAAAGAAATGAGTCGCAGCGATTTCAACATGTTGTGAGTGTTTCGGTGTACATCCGGCTCAGTGTCAGGCAGGACGTGACAGCAGCCTGGCGGTGATGCCCGGGGTGGACGCGTGTCCGTGAAGCTCGTGTTGTTTATGTCGCCGTCACGCCCATTTGACCCGAATGATCAGCGCATTGAATCTGTGCCCAGCCAAACTGACCCAGAAGTGTGGCACGAGGCGGGCCGGGCAGCACGGCCTCCGGCACCGAGTGCTCGCTTTCCACACTTAATGCCTTCTCTGTGAAAGCGGGGAGAGAGGAGAGAAGAGGAAAAAAAAAAAGATGGAGGAAAAAGGATGTAATCACTGCAAGCGGTTATCCAACACCACTGTCGCCATGGCGACACAACACAGAAAGTCACACCTCCATTAGGTGACATTTTAGATATCAAAGTGCTTCTCTTAAAGTTCCCTTTTTATTCTTTTTCACTCGCTCTCTCTCGCTCGCTCGCTCACGCTCATTTTGGTGGGGGGGGGGGGGGG
>UFQX01000114.1:19272-86748 GCA_900497675.1 Arapaima gigas
GGCGGGGGGGGGGGGGGGGGGGGGGTGGCCATTTTGGAAGAGCTCCATCGTGAGTTTTATCCTCTGAGCATAATACAACAAGAGCTCTGAAAGACGGCTTATTATAAAAGTAGGTTTTGTCTAGATTACCCTCTACAAATTTTGCACCGATGGGTAAGTAAAGGGGAGAAGCTTCCTCGGGTGACTGAAGTCCTTCCAACCCATCGGCCTGAACAATTTGTTGTATATTATGTAATTCAGGTGGTCAGATTCGATGTCCGTTCCCTCATTTTCTTCTTTAGAAATGGCTCGCAGTGCCCCCCCCCCCCCATCAACCCAACTTATAAATATTTCAGCGCAGTTTTAACCAGACAATTTATCGAGGTGCAATTAAAACTAATGGAGCTCATAATACACGCGCTAGTTCTGCAACCATTAAACCGCACGAGTCTGAAAATAGACGTTAAACTGCGCCTCCTCCAGTAAACACAACGGTTTGGTTCTTAGATAGCATTTTATGACACAGTTTTGAAGGCTTAATGTGACGAGACCTTTGCCAGTTCCAAACACTCATCCTGACAAGCAGGACGGCGTCGGGATCTAATGACCTGACGGTTACGAGTCTGTTATAAACCCGGCGGTGAAGATCCATCTGCGCTAAAATCAAGAGCTCTCACACAAATTGGAAGAACCATCAGCAACGAATTACAATGGACTGTACAGTCCTGTTGTTCAGCGTGAGGGGTTTTTTTTTTTCGCGCATTTTGAAAAATACTTTTCAACAGGATACCTGCCTTGAAAAAGCGGGCTGAGGGATCGCGGCCTGTGAGGAACAATGAGCTGTAGCTAGTTTGCGTACTGGCTGGTGACAGTTGTGCTCTGCGTCTCACTGCTACCTCTGCAGTCCGGCATTCGGGGCAAAAACAAATATATTAGAAGCGGTTCCGTTTCCCTCGCACCCGGAACAAAGTCTCGCTGTATCCGGAGCGCATCTTCCTGATGAATCCTTGCCGGCGCGCCGCTCTTCGATTAACCTGGCCTAACGCAGCCGTCGCGGAGAGCCCCCGTCCTGGGGGGCACGGAGGAGGGTCGCAGCCTCGGTTTCCAGGAAAACAGGCCATAGTCGGTGGGTGCGGCGGCCGGAGAAGAGGGACTGACAGTTTGTATTACGCCCTCCAAATACGTGCGACGTTCGTGGCGTTTTCGTTCCTGCGGATGTGACGACGCCGGTGCGATGCCAGGCGGAGACGGTCTCCGGGGCCGCGGGGGGGTCGGGAGGGTCAAAGACCATTTCTGATGCTTTTAGTCATTGTCACCGGTGAGCGTCTGCACGCGGCCGCTGCCCTCATCTGAGCTCCTACATCGGTAGACTTTGCTGAGATGGGTGCGGGTTTTTTTACGGACAAGTCTGGGTTTATTTTTTTACACGTCTGCGAAGACAGGATGAAAGTTCAACCATTAAGTGAATAACTAGCTTCCCGCTGTTTGGCACAACAGACTAAGCTGATGTCAGTTAAAAGCAAATGAGCTTCGATTGCGTTTTTAATTCCGAAAACAGTTAACAAACCAGTGGAACGATTCGTGTTGCAGGACCGTGCGATTTTTTGGGACAAAATGAGGGTCATTATTCGCCTATTTACTAACAATTACTTAATAACATTTCTCAATAGGAACCTGTATATTCTGGGCATTTATAGCTTTAGCATTTGGCCCGGGGCGACAGGCACCCTTACTCGCGTGTTCACATATGTACGTGTAAAGAAACTGGCGAGAGACGCGGCTTTGACGGGTGGTGCGAAAGGGGGCGAAGCCGTGGTGCGGGAACAGGCTTAGCCTTTCAGGGGAGCTGAAGCTAACTGAGCCTCTGAGCTGCCTGTCACTGAAGAACCGGCTCGGCCCCCCGAGCTGCTTACGTGACCCGAGACGTCTGACGCTCTTGGCTGTCTGCGGTGCTGAAGCTGCCCGCGGTAGATCGACAGCTACGCGCAGGTCGTCCCTGACAGCCTCCACGCACACATCTCCCTTATCAATCAGACCCGCCGGGTGAAATAAGACGGATTTGAACTTAAGTGAATCGGCTCTTTATCCACAACATTGGATGCATTTATGGTTTCCCACTACAAGCCGATTTATGCAGCGCTGTACCTCCGGAAGATGAAAAACCGTCCGGACAAAGAGACGTAACGCAGCCGTGCGGCGGGGTGGGCAGGGTGGGCAGGTCCTGGGAGTGACAGCTGTATGTGAGGAGAACACGACCGCGCTAACAGCTCGAATCACGTTAAAGCACCTCTGGGAGCCGCCTCTTCCCGGGCCCCGCTCACCTCCCGGCCCGGGGAGTCGGGCTGTAATGCGATAACCCCCGCCGCCCCCCCCCGGGGTGTCGCTCGGCGCGCTCAGAGGCGACAGCCGGCAGGGGTTCTGCCCGGAATTCTGCGTACGTCTCGGCTCGGCTCCGTAACGGCGGTGTTAACGCGGACATCCCGTGGTCGGACAAACCGATACGCAGCTGAGAACGCGAATTAGATTAAAACCTCAGAGGAGAGTACAATAAGGGGAGTTTCTGCTCGGCTCGGGGTGCAGGAACTAAACCTGCGTTCTGTTCGACTGAGCAAACGTGCTGATTTATCCGCACATTGCTGCGCTTTGGTATTTACACGTACGACACAGCAGGAGTCACTGCTGGTTTAACATCGAACTAAACAGAAGTTCAAGTAAAATCTACACGTGGACTAAATGGAATCTTATTTCCAAACCGGTTTTGGCGTAAGCGGTAATGGTGCAGCGACGCGGCGAACCGCCGTATGGGTTCCATCCGCGGTTAGAAACACCGAATCGCAGGGATCGTGCACTTGAAAATACTTAGACGCTCAGAGGGTGAAAACAGGTTTAAGTCCTCGGTCAACGCTGCTGAGAGGCCCTCTGAAGCCTCTGTGGAAATGGGAACCTGGGCAGCAACCTCTGGAGCTGCAGCGGAAAAGCTGGAGACGTGGGGAAACGTGAGCGGGGGGGGGGTCGGACGATAAATTTTTTTAACGGACGGTCGCGGGAGCCGCCCCACCCCCCCGGGACGGCTGACAAGGCACCTTCAGACGCGGAGATGACTCGCTGAGCGACGGAGAGGCGGAAGCCCAGACGAGGCCCGGCTTTGAATAAATACTTTAGCGGTGAAGTGCTTTAATTACGCCGCTGTTTGTAATGCAGCGTTGAATGTTTAAACTATCATTTAGGACAAGCTAATTAGGAATGATTTCTCTACTATGTAATTATTAATAACAAAATTGTAATTAGACAGCTGCTTTGGAGCAGGGCGACAGCCTGTGTTAGCTGACTCTAACATGATTATCCACTTGGCAGATTTACAACAGCTTTCAGCGAGAGCGGCACACGCGGCGCCGCCGCCGCCGCACCGAGCGACTGGAGGAAACTAATTCATTCCAGCAAATCTATAGCAGCTTTTTAAATAAAATGTTTTCAAATGACACTCAATTACAGGGTCTCCTGAGGACAATGGGTGGCTGGGGGAGGGGGGGGGGCTGTCAGATGAAATGCTTTTTAATGAACGAGGCCACGTCGCTTATCGCGCGGCGGCGCAATTGTGATCCGAGTCGTCAGGGCGACGGGGGGGGACGTGATGGATTTGGGCCGAAGCGCGCTAGTAAACGGAGGCTCGGCTCGCGGGACCCGGTGACTCTTGACGGGCATGGAGGAGGGTACTTTTATTTTGGGTTATTTTGGGCGCCCTGCCCCTCCTTTGTCAGGGAGACAAACGGCCGGGTCACGTCGATACGAGTCGTCGCCGTCGTCACGCCGCGTCGTCACCCTGACGGGAGGGCGTTTGGTCGCAGGTCAGGCGCGCCGTTCTCCGCCGGAACCCGCCAGAGTGCCGGCGTGAATGTGGCGCAGTCGTCGGCGTGAGGACGTCACGCCGGCGTAGCGGCCAAGGAAATGGACTTCTCACCAGGTGGTGGCAATTTCACATCCCCTGAGCCATTGCTGCCTTGCCTTCCACAACGTTATTTGAGATACCGGCACGGCAATTTGTGTCGGACGGACAAAGGACACATTTCCTGGTGATACGGGCACTTTTAAGCACACGTGGGGGGTGGGGGTGGGTCACCCATCGCCGTGGCTCACAATGGCTGCATGAAATCGAGGATTTTGTGCCTCGTTTTTTGCGCGTCCAAATTCGCCCAAGTCCTAATGCCTCTTCCACGAATGCCTGAAGAACCTCTTCTTTTGTCCCAAAGCATATTTGTAGTGGTGGTGTTGCGTTGGTCTTGGAGGAATAAGGAACGTGAAGAGCGCTGCGCCCGGGAGCCGGAGCCCGGCGGAGTGTAAGAGTGATCGGCGGGGTTCGCTGCCTCCCAGGTGATCCGCAGCCGCTGGCTTGTGTGTTTGCGGCGCTGTAGCTGCATCCGGCCCCGCGGAGGAGGGAGAGCTCGCCGCCTTCGTCCGCTGCAGTTAATGGAGCTCTAAAAAGGCCCCCGCCTGAGGAAAAGCGGGGCTGGAACGGGAGGGCCGCGCCGCGACAAAGGTGAGAGTGGCCAACTCAACCGGAAGCTCCCGGCGTGGGATGCTCCCCGTGGAGAGAGAAACACTCGTGGCCTTTTTTAGAGCTTTCAGTGGCAACGCGAGCAGGACCGAGGCTCTCGGGGAGCCTTTCTCCAGGATCTGGCTCCTCCCGACACAGCCGGGCCCGCGAGCGGATGTGGAGGCACAGGGCAGGTAGACGGACACGAGAAGAGGTAGCGGAGACCCCACGAGCGACTCAGCCGGCACTCTTCGCAGGGGTCCTTCGGCTTCGCTTTCCACTCAAGCCTGACTGTCCGTAGAGCACGAGCGGCGTTGCCGAGCGGCCGGAGGGAGGGCGGGAGGCGGCCGCGCTGCGTAAGGACTCCCGGAAGACCTACCAGGCATCTGCAGTGTGCTGTTTGCTAACAGGCAATGGCTGCCCCTTCTCTGGGTAACGGCAGCTATGCTGCACGAAATCAAAGCAGCGAAGTACACAGCACATCTTTGGAAGCCCTCAGACGCGACAGAGTATCTTCTAAACGGTGGTTAAAAAAAACTAAAAGGCAACGCAGCTCACAAACCCAAGTTTGCTTCAGTCCGCGTGGATTAAAGAACAAAATGGTCCGATGAAGTCCGACGCTCGAATATAAACACACGATTCGCAGTATTAAAATGGCCGACCGCTGCATGGGTGGCGTGGAGCTGTCAGCACCGAGCACTCGCTGTCAATTGGTAACTAGTGTGTGTGTGTGTGTGTGTGTGTGTGTGTGTGTGTGTGTGTGTGTGCGTGTGTGTGTGTGTTGCCATCGAGGGATGACGGATACGTGCCAGTGGACTTTTATTTCTCACCACATCGGTCCTGTCATCGGTATCTGGCCGCTCCGGCTGAGGGAAAAGCGAGGAAAATATCCGGCAGAAGCGATCGTGTCTCACCGGCCCCCTGAGGAGACAAGCGCACTGGCTGCCTGTAACACAGCACAGCTGGAAGTGGAGCTGATGTAAAAGGCCTTAATGTAGCTGGCCCGCAGTGTAGCGCTGTGCCACATCGAGGACGATGACCTCACCCCCACAGCCTCCCCGGGCCGCCCCCTGAGGACCGTCACTATCACATCACTGTTTGTTTAGAGGCCGAAACACTCGCCTATTGTCTGGCTGTCACACAAGATGGCCGACCTGTTAAGGAGGTAATGCCCGTCGGTCCGCCGTGACTCTCAAATGCCGTCTCCTAGGACGGGTGGCTGTGAAATTGTTTGCATTACCCATGATTCTCACGTTATTGTTGACGTCGTTTTTTCGCCTCTCTGCGATTGCACGCTCCGCGGAGGACGAGCCCGGGGGGTTCGAGACCTCCTACAGCGGGCGCGTGCGGCCATCCGTCACGATCCCCCCCCCCCGCGACGGGGCCGACGCGCGGCGCCGCTTTACAGGCCTCTGGTGACGCATCCCCCCCCCCCATCGCGGCGACACGCCCCGCCGTCCCCTCGGCCCACGAACCTCTCCGCGCCGTCCTCTGCTCCCCGGGCGCGGCAGGTAGCGGCTTCCGTCCGGGGTCAGGCGCTGCCAATCACCCGGGCCGAGCGCGGAGGTCAGGTCAGGGCACAGCACCGCCGCCGTTCTCCCGCCCCGGCCGCAATTACCTCTCGCCGCTCGCGATTAGGACCACCGCCTCGGCGCCGCCGCTCTGCCCCCCTCCCGCCCTCCTGCTTTTTTAATGTCCTTTCAGAAGTTGATTTGCGCACTAATTAGTACCTTCTTCTCCGCCGAGATGTCAGACGCTCACTCAATTTATCTCTATTTCACCACGGCTCCCGGTGACTTCCCTCCTGGTTATCAAAATTTAATCACGCCTGCAAAAATGTTGAAAAGTGGTCATTAGAGGCAAAAGGCCAGCGGATACAATATTCATTTTCCTCTATCTCCCAGTCGTCCAGCTGGCATCTATAATGGATATCCTGGGGGCTGAGAGAGTGGCTTGATTTATGCCGCCCCGGCCCTCGTCACGGCGGCGCTGCGCCGCGCGGCTCTAAAGAACAGGCTTTAACAAGGTCTGAGGTGGGGAGATATTAATCATCGGTGCATTGTCTGCTGGGGGAGGAAGCGGGTGGGGTGCGGGTGGGTGGCAGGGTGTGCGGGGGGCTCGAATTCACACACTCTGCGCCCGCATTTAGTCTTTTGCCAGAAGCGTGCGGGTTAAAGACAGTTATGTGACGGGTGTGTGCGTGTAGGTCGTGGGGGGGGGGGACGGATTTCATTAAATCGTCCCCTCCGCCGCCCCGTGCTTCTCACACGCCGCGGGTGTCAATAATTGGTCAAAAACGGAGCGGACGGATTGCAGAAATCATTCTCGCCTCTGTCCCCGCGTCGAGCCGCTCCCTCGAGGACGGGGCTCCCGGCGAGCGGCGCTGATTGCCGAGCGGCCGGGGGGGGCGACGGGCGAGCGGGCGAGCGGCCGCGCGGCTCGGCCTGCCTGATGAGGACGGCCGGCGAGGCGCGGAGGACGTGCCTGGGATGAAAGGCGCCTCCGCAGCGTCCGCACGTTCCGCCTCCGTCCTCCGACCTCGTTTCTTTTTTCGTTACCAGCGGCGCACAAATCGGGGCCCCGCGTCGAACCCGCCTTCCCCGCCCCGGTGTTTCACAACGACAATCGATTAATGCTCGCCCAACTGTTCATTTATATGTAGAACATTTAACTGCTTTCCGCCGCCTGTGAGGAATCACTCATGGTAATTAGCTGTTGCCCCCCCCCTTATTGATACCGACTTGCGGAGCGTGTCTAATTTGCATCCAACACGGATCTCGTTCCTTATCAACGTGGCAGGAATTAATTTATCCTTCCGCGCGGATATTTTCAGATACGGGTCGTAGCCACGCGGCTCGGGCGGACGGTGCGACCCGCCGCCGAACGCGGCTCTCGGAAGCCCGGTTAGTAAATTACCGTGCGGTTTATCGTGGGCGGCCGCCCCCCGCCGGCCGAGCCTGTCCAATTACCGTCGGCGGCCGCGAAGAGTCGCACCGCTGGGGCTGTTAAAGTGTACACAGATCTTGACGCCAGTTCTAATATTAATTGGCCGAGCGACTCCCCCTGTAAAGAGAAAAATGGCACCGACTGTTTATTAGACCGCAAAAAAAGGTCATCTTGACTAATGTCCCGGAATGTAATGAATGGTGAATAATGGGGGGGGCTGATTTATTTGTGGCCGAGCCAGATAAGGCTGGCGGGTTTTCTGTCACGGGGTAATCTGTCCGGGGCCATTAGCGCGGCCCGAATAAACTGCGTTCTGGTTATGAGGAATTGGACCCCCCCCCCCGTCCTCTGCCCTGCCGGGGGGCCGCTCTCAGACCCGTACGATCGTCTCCGCTGTCACATCAGACTTCAATTTCCACAAACGCGCCCTCACGATAGTTTCTTTTGTCTCCGGAGGAGCTGCTTTTTTCCACATAATGAAAGGCGGCAGTTTGTATTCCGTCTACATGAACCCATTTCTACCCTTCGCCACCTGTCTTCCTTTTCTCCTTTTTTATTTTTTCCACCTTCCGCTTTTGGAGTCTCAGGGGCGCCGGGACGCGCTCTTGCACAGCGCTGGGCTAGGGTGCGAGCCGAGCGACGGAGACCTTTGGGCGGAAACGGTCTGGATGGCAGCTGCCAGGAGGCGTCGCCTTTGCTGCAGGAGCGGCGAGGAGCTTCCGGGTCCCGTCGGCGTCACTTGACGATGCTGCTCATCACCACAGTCGTTCCTGAAAACAGAACCCGAAACGTGACGCCATTTCCTACCTCGAAGGATCCATTATAAGTCCATCCCAAGTTTGCTCCCAAGTCCCCCTAAACGGTGTCATAAGGGAAAAAGTTTAGAACAGACTAACAGCAACAGCGCTGTACACTCCTTCACGTCTGTTTTTTTTTTTACATGGTCTTACCATGTTCCCAGAAATGAACTTTTTTAAAACTTGGATCATATCAATGAACCTTTTCTGAATCACAGGCCTGGTTTCAGTAGCAAACGTGGACCTGAATACAAGCTCTGCTAGAACAGCACCCAGAGACCCGAGGATAAGTTCTGCACGACCGGGACCCCGACATAAAGTGAGAAGACATATTTCACGTTTAACTCCTCTTCTCCATGCACAGCGAATCAGCAATTGAACGCTTTTAGGATCTGCGGGCTCATGTTCAGCTACTCACAGAGGCGTCGTCTTCACGGGAGGTGAGCTCATGAGGGTCTACTGGCTTCACCGTCCACCCACTGTCTTTCGCAACGCAGGGCAGCGGGAATAACGGGAAAATGGTGGCGCGAAGCGGGGGAGAAAACACACGTTCTCACGTGAGCAGAGCGTGTGACATGTTTGCGTCTTTGCCTCTCATGAGGGAAAGTGAAGAAGAATGCAGGACGGGGTGAGACAGGTCGCCCTGGGTGTGCAGATGCTCGGCTTGTCACTCCTCCTACCGCTTGCTTCACGACGTGTCTGTAGCATCTTCAGTCCACAGACTCTGACCACCCTGGGTGGGCACATCAGTTCCATCTAACTTTACCGCTCCCGGTGGTAGGGCCCTGACTCCCGTTTCGTCGCCAGCCCAGGACTTGGGCGTGTGAAGCTGTCAGGGTGCCGTGGTTTGCCTGCGGTGGCCACGTTGTCAGCGTTCTTAGTGGGATTTTCTTCCGTGTCTAACTCACCCTGACCCTCCCGGAAAAAGCGAAACCCCCAGAGTGAAAGACAAAGGAAGGCGTAAGACTCATTACTGCCACCGTAAGCGCAATGAAACACGTACGTGAGACACACAGCCGCCGAGCGGAATTTCACACCTGTCCGGTTACGGCTCAATGCGTGGGAGTCGAACGAAGAGCGGAAGGGAGCGCAGGGAGGGCCTCCGTTTGCTCTCCTCGCCGTGGCGACGATACGAGAGACGCGCTCCTCGGACAGCTGGACCCCAGCGGTGAAGCAGGGGGAGGAACGCCATCCGCCCATGCTGCAGGGGGGGCTCTACCGTCAGTGGCAGGATATTTGGCGTTCTTCTCGGGCATGTCAGCACGGAAAGCTGACCAACGGCGCTCCGCTCGCACGTGCTTTCAGGGGGTCCGTCAGCGTGATAAGAAGCGGTTCATCGGCAGGTCCCCGGGCTAGTGTCATCACAGTCGCCCCCATTTCCCTCCCTCTGCCATCCTTCCCGCCTACAGCTTTCCATCACTGGTGGTGTGTGTGTGTGTGTGTGTGTGTGTGTGTGTGTGTGTGGGCTAATCTGCAATGGACTCGCATCCGGTCCAGGGCACAGTCTCCTGGCCCAGAGTGCAGCGGTTCAGGGGTACCCCCCGGACCCCCACGGCCCCGGCCAAGGCGAGCGGTTAGTGATAATGGACGGATTATATTATTCATTGACTCGGGTTAATAAACACATTACAGTTTGACGGTATTTTGCGGTATATGAGCCCATTATATCCTTTACACAACTTTAAATTTTTCCCATTTTCCACAAATTGCATCAGTTGCCAACCAAAGGTTTTCCTGACAAACGAATGCTTTTCCAACTGAGATGTTAAACTCACCAGCAAAGCCTGAAGGAATAGGAAGCAGGTGCTGGCAGGTTCTTCCTCCGCAGCTCGAGGGCAGAAGGCGCCGGTCCTCCGGGACCCCAACAGATGCTAATTGTAGCTCTTCGCTCATTTTTGACTGAGGAGCTCACAGCTTTGTCTGTCAAGAAGACATTTTCACGAGCTCAAGTGCTACGCGGCAAACTCCCGCAACCACTACTGTCACTTCATTACCGTCTCACTACTCGCTTTTAATTGCCTTTCGATGGTTTTTTCCCATTATTTCAAACCGTTTCACGTTAACCTACAACTCCAGCACGGCAGGAAAGAACAGAGCCAGCTGCGCGTTCTGATCCTTCAACACGAGCGCAGCAACATCTTCTGCCGGACCGCCGTCACCGGCGTGGGGGGCATCGCTCCTGGTGAGAGGCAGGGCCTCGATAACACCTTCTGTCGTGGGCTCCGATTCGCCGCAGCAGAGGTCAGGCGGAGGAGGACGTCGGCTCGCATCCCCTAAACAAACTGATCCCCACGAGATCTTCCAGCCATCAGGCCGTTCAGCTGAAGTGCAGTGAGAAGCACTTCTGGGTCCTTCTTACCGACAGCCATCTGCCTCCTTACTGCCTCGCAAGGATCCGCCAACCATTAGGCCGTGTTTATCACTCTTATTTATTGCTCACTTATTTCTCCGTCAGTCATTTATTTATTGCCATTTGTCTTACAGGTGTCGTGTGTCCTATGTCTTCAACTGCCGTACGGCACGTTTCCCTGTAGGGCTCGACACAGAGCTATACTGTACTGTACTATACCAAACTCTGCTGAGTTCCCACCCTAGATCAGCATTTCCAAAGAGCAAACGGTTCCTTCTTTATTTTTAGCTGCATTTTTTTTTACTTTGCAGTTCTACAGTTTCCCTGTCGCAGAGGGAACAGAACCTACGACGCTCCCGTTTCCCGCCGTTCGCCGAACTCGCTCAAGTTTTGATGTACGGCTGGAGCGCCGGATCCCGGCACCTCCTTGGCCGGCGTGTCTAAAGCCGTCGCCAGCGAAATGGGCCGGATCCCTTCCTCTGAGCGTGTCTCGAGCAGAACCCGTGGTGGGGGGGTCCTCCCTCGCGGTCGCCGGAAGTGTCACAGTAAGTGTTGTCACTTACTGACCTGGTCAGCAGCATTAGGTGCTTCTGAGCATTTTCACGCTCCTCGAACGCCCTTAAACTTCTCACTCCTCTGAACACATCTCCGACCCTCGACGAGGGCTCACGTACGGCCCCTGGGTCTGCGGACCCCGCTTCGGATCAGCGTCCTACAATGAGTTGTGACGTCGCATTTCCTCATTTACACCGGAGCGTTTCGTTAAGATCCGGAAGACGACGATGTTATTCGCGGAGCCCCTGTACCCGACACGGCCAAAACGCGGACGGCGGTTTTAACTCAGAACTCGACGGCGCTTCATTATCTTGCGGAGCTTCTCCGCGCCTCGGCTCTGCTTATGTAATTCTGGAGGACGTTCTGAAGAAGCTGGGGGTGGGGGGGTGCAAACAGCGTCAAACAGCCTCGCGATGTCACGTTTAATACGATCGCGTTGCAATTTCCCCTCCGTTTCACGCGGTGCGGCAAACCAAGTCGCCCCCCCCCCCCCCCCCCCCCCCAGCCGACAGCCCCCCAAGCTTGTATCAACACGAACGAGCGGTTAGGCCGAGCCGAGGTGCCCCCGCCGCCCGGCGTGTCCGAAGCGGGAGGGTCCCGCTCTGCGGCCGCGGCTCGATCCGGCGGCGCGTTAGAAAGACAGAGACGGAACAAAAAAAATGAAATGAAGGGAAGGGGAGAAAAGAGTACCATCCTTTTGTAAACACAATATATGTGAGCGTGTTTGCCGTGACGGAGAGGCGCGTCTGCGTGTCGCCGAGCCGCAGCCCTGGAAGAAGAAGTGATGTATTGTGGGAGGCAGGGCATTAATCATGGCACATATTTCTGGACAATAAAGGAGGTAATCCTAGAGAACAATCTTTCTTCAAGGATAAATGTTAGGGGGAGGGGGGAGAATACAATGAACTTTAAATTATATGTGGGACAGCATAGCCCAGAAGAGGAAGGGGCAGGGGGGTAATATAATCTAAAGGCTCAGCTATAAAGAGTATTTGAGCAGTGACTCTGAAATTGAAAATATCCAAGGTTATTACACAGAAGCTATGGTAAGTAAGGTCCCTTTGCCGTCATAAAGGGACACGCGGAGGGGGGGGTTGAAGTGCCCCCTCAGGTGTGGGCTGAGACCACGGGAGCCGCCTTCGCGTTCGCTCGACTCGCAAACGTCACGCGTCCGGTAACACGTAAAGGCTGATGCGTCGATCCGGGTTGCTTCAGCGGTCAAAAAGGCTTTTTTTTTTTAAAAAAAAAAGCTGCCTCACTTCGGGTTAGTACCGGGGGAGACGGCAGCAACTTCTTCTGCTCTCTTCTTCTCCGTGCTTCGAAACTGCGAGTAGCTTTGTAGTTACGATTACCAGGGTTCGACTTCCATCCATTGGCGGAATCTATTTCCGCCCGAGATGTACAAACACTGACGTTCTCGCAAAAGAGAGTTCGGTGAGCTTCCAAGCGCCTGGGTCCTTACAACGGGTGAAGAAACCCACTTCCCCTGTTTTGATTATTCGCATTTTTAAAAAAAAAAAAATCAGAGCTCCTCGGTGTTGCCGACGACACCGCGGCTTCCATATGTATGCCGCACCACGCTTCACATTGTGAGCGGGGATGGTGCCAAAGGGCAGGAGCGAAATCACTGCAATCAGACCCTTTTCACACTCCCATCCCCGGCCAAGTCACCTATTAGCTCATTTCCATGCGATTCCCAGCGCAGTCGTTGAAAAATCCGGACGAAACAAAAGAACAATAATGGTGAGAACACTTGAGGCGCGAGACGGCAAGAAGAGAACGGGCTGCACTCGGCGCCGAGGCCTGCGACGGGCGCGGCAAAGGGGCCCGTTCACCACTTAGCTCGAGCCGTCGGCGCCCCCCACGCAGCCCACCCACACAGCCAGGCTCCAAAGTCGGGGCGAGCGGTGCTGAAAAAGCGAGCGGCAAACGGCAGCAGCGAGACGAACCGGCGCGAATGGCGGCTGGCGCGTGCCGTTAGTTAACCGCGTCTTTCGGGGCGCTCGAGCTTGGCTTTTTTGCCGCCGCAGGAAAGGAGGAGTGGGGCCCCTGTCACGGAGATGTATCGAAATATCTCTCAAACTGTGTGTAATAATCTTTCATCATGTGTAATGGCCGCCCTGATAACAGGCTTCGGCGGCGGCGCTGAGCCGGAGGAGGCCTGATTGCCGGTCTGCAGCAGGCGACAGGAGAGAGATAGAGTGTTCGGGACTGTGGGAAATTACTCCTCAAACGTTCAAAGGACGTTATGATGGAATCATTTTGTCTGCGAAATTGTTGAAGTGGCACATACAGGTTTATTACTCACTTGCAAGACTGTGCACGAAAATAGCGGTGGAAAGACGGGGTTAGGTAGACCCAAGCTAACGAAGGATGAAAAACACTGCATTGATACCAGGCCAGCGGCTACAACACACCAGTTTATAATAATGGCCTAAGGAGCCTTATTTTTAACTTCGACATTGAAAATTAAAACGGGAGTATGGACGCTGAGCTGCCAGTATATTAGGTACACCTGTCCACCAGCTGCTGCGCCTCCTTCGGCCTGGCGTGGACTGTGTGAGACGAGAGGGGAGTCGCGCAGGGATGTGGTACCAGGAGGAAACGACTGTGTTGCGCCGCTGCCGCAAACAGGACGGCTGCGAGCGGCGAGCGACACGGATTAGTGCGTGCAGGCAGCACTGAAGCACGGTGGAGGTTCCCTGCAGATCTGGGGCTGCATTTCTGCGAATGGAGTTGGTGACTTGGCGATCAGTGGAAAGGAGGAGGAGGAATTCTGCAACAGATGGTTTGGCCCCCGCAGACACCTGATCTCTACATTGTGGAGCCGGTCTGGGTTCACATGCAGAGACAGAAGCAAGTGAGTCTGCAGAACAGCTGTGGCAAGTTCTCCAAAATCCTTGGAACAACCTACCAGCCGGGCACCTCAAACTGCAAGCAAGTGTCCCCAAGAGAACCGACGCTGTTTTAAAGGGCGGTCACACCAAATATCGGTTTGATTTTGGCTTTTTTCTCTTTACTGCGCTTTCTAGCAAGTTTATTGATTAATAAAAACTATTCACGGTATCAGAAGCATCCTCACCTTACCATGTTTTTTCCCAAGTGCCTAAATCTTTTGCACAGTACTGTAGACCGTGGTATATTCCATCCAGTAAAACGAGAAACAGAAAAACTGGGAAAGTCTGGTCCGTAAAGTACACCAGGTTGCCAGTTTATTAGGTACACCCCCCAAACTGTACATTTCAGCAAGTGTAAGAATAACAACTGCAATTATGTGCACATATAGAATTTAGCGCAACTTCAATATTTATTCCACATTTCGGCAACACGACGGGGCTGAGACAGCAGTGAGAATTTTGAGGTAAGGTGGCCTCATCACGTGCCAGCGATGTTTTGAGGTCACTTTTGAGGCCAAAAGACAAGTCTGTTTGATTACTTACAAAGAGAAAACCTGTGGGTGAAGCATCTCCGCTGGAATGAATTGTGCGGCACCCAAATCAAGCAGAAAAAGGGCCGTAATCGACCCCGAATTTGCCCGACAGTTCATCCTTCATCAAATTACCAAAGTCTAAGTGCTCGAAGTCGGACTTTTAAAGAGGCTCGATAGATTCTCGTTCCTTGCTCTCGTGGACGCGATGAAAGCCACTTGTTGGGTCGTGAAAGGATGGAGTGTGAAATGCTTTGTTTTACTTTTCATCCTCCTTCATCCTTCGCAGAGCAGAAAACAAGCAGCATAATCAAAGATAAACATCAAAATAAGTCTTTCACTTGTGCCGCGACAGTTGGCCGGTAGGAGTTATAATTGTATTCCAGTTTGAGCACAGCATGGATCCTGGCTGCCTCGCCGATCCATCAGTCATACTTTGAACGGAAACCCTTTGTGCTCGAAATGCCTTTTCAGCCCCCTTACCTTCAGCGCGCATTATTTCTGCAGCCAGCACATTTTTTCATCTCAAATTTTGGACAATACAAACTTGGTTATTTCAAAGATAAATATTACCGCGTGACTAAACAGCTCTGCTGAGAGTAAAGCACTCGCTTTAAGAGTGAACCCTGGCTCCCCCGCACCTTCTTCCACCGAAGGTGTCCCGCATTGTTCTGCAGGTGGACATTCTGAGAAATGCCAGGTACGTCGGTGTGACGTCCTAGGCCGTCCCAAGGCCACGGCTGCTGACATCGCCCTCACTTACCGCAGCGTCACGACATCACCCCCGTTTCTCCGTCTGCGCAGACCGTTTCAGTCGGTCTTTCGCCGGTTCCGTTTGCTTGGCCTGCAGTTCTCGCCGTTGGTCCTCCCTGCTCCAGTTCTGCCGAACAGAGGCCGTGTTTTGGACGAACTTCACTGACCTCCAGCACCCCCTTGCTGGGAATCTCCCATTCATTGACAGCTCAGTGGGTTTTTGCTCGCGCTGATGTAATGCTGTATGTGTTTTCTGTGTTAAATCAATGTTTTCAGCGTTTCACATTTTACCACGGTCATGGTAACTTCATGACAGCATGGTCCACGAGGGGTGGAGCTTCAGACAGCTTCCACAGGGGGCTCTGAAGGAAGGAGGGGGTAATCTGAGTAGCTGTGCAGCCTCTTTTAGGCAACACCCCCCTCCCCGAGGACAACTGGTGTGATGGCCTGTCCATCTGCATGTATTCATCTCAAAGACTTTATTATTATTATTATTATTATTATTATTATTATTATTATTATTATTATTATTTACATGGCAGCCGGTGCCTTGAATCAGGTCCTGCCGCAGTATTTTTCAGCGAGTCAGTATAAACAGGTAAGTCAGCGCGAGCAGGTCGACGTCTCGAGTCGCTCGGACCGGTGACAGAGTGTTGCTGGTCATGCAGTAACTTCTTTTCAAACCATGTTTCTCACCTGTGTTGCTTCATTTCTCCCCACAGTACAGTATATTATCCATAGCATTATTAAAGAATTCCACACGTTACTCTTTACCAAAGTTCCTTTTTAAGACGTGCCAAATGTTCCGTAGGTCCGACAGGCTTGAGTGTTCCGTCCCATACAACAGTGACACTTAACAAGCGCGAGCGACACGATCTGTTGTGACTTCCGCTGAGCTCGATGGCGGCCGGTCATCGGCCAAGTGTGTGACTCAGGTGGTGCCATCAATTTCATATATAAAATAAATAAATATACACATAAATATTTCTTATGGCTTTACGGTCATATCAAATATTTGTGTGTGCGTGTGTGTGTGTGTGTGTGTGTGTGTGTGTGTGTGTGTGTGTGTGTGTGTATATAATAAAAATGTTTATAAACCACACACACACATTGTATATAGACAGTCAGACAGGACTGTGACCAGGTCAGGATAGTTAACTGTTTGGAAGAACTAGTTGGCCACTGTGGTGATAGTTAACTGTTTAAATGGACTAGCTGGCAGCCGTGGTGATAGTTAACTGCGGATAGTTAACTGCCGCAGAGTGGAAAACAGACAAAAGGCAGAGAAAAATGAACTGGTGGGGCTGCCCACCCTTCCTGGTCCTTTTAAAGTGGTGGCGGTGGGACTTGGTGACCGAAGTACGACAGTCAACTTGAGCATCCAGGCCCCAGGCGGCTGATCCTGAAGTCAGGGGTTCCTCCCAGGCTGAAGAAAAGTTGCACAACCATGCCAGATTGTTTCGACGGACATTAACCTGCATATGTTGGATGAGATTGACAAGAAGCTGTGAACGTGTTGAGCGGAACAGAACGGAGGTGCTGAGCTCCTGAGCCCTCGTGAGAGGCCCTGCGGCGTCACTCGTGGAGACGCCCGACTACAGCGTCGTGCTGAGGAATGTTGTGAATGGATGTTACGAAATATCTCACGCGCTGCAGAAGTCCGCCTTGTCCCGCACGGAAAAGCATTAACATGGCCATCTGCGTTCAGCCAGGGTAAAAATCCTGTTTGAATTTAGCTCGACTTCATTCCTCTAATGACTTGGCCCTCTGTGGAGCGAAACCCCGTCCCCCCATCACACACCGCCCGAACTCGAAATTAAGACCTGCCTAACCCCCCTTCGGACTCGACAAAGACCACGTCGTCCGACGCCCGGCGTTTGTCGCCCCGCGTGAGAATAACAACAGTCTTGTATTTGCGACAAGTTTATGAGGATTAGCGGCAACATCAGCCGCCGCGCGTGTCCTGTAAATCTCCGCGCACCCATTTCCTCACGATAACCCAAGAGGCGGTTTAACACCAACCCACAAGGTCAGTCTTACTCTATTGCTTTATGCTCACCTGTTTTATTTTCCATATAAAGTGCATTTCTGAGGATGCTATAGCCCTGGCGGCTGCCATTTAGCACTGCATTAGGAATGAATCAGATGGTACAGAATGAGTCTGGCTGGAGGTGCAAGCCCAGCACATTTGTGCTTCTCTTCCAATAAAACGGCTGTAAAGCCGTGTCAAATTGTATATATAATTTCTGACTTTTCAATTTCGCTTTGCTGCAGCGTCAGCGAGTCCTCACCTTGGTTCCGAACACCACGGCCTGAAATGAAACAGACTCCATATCATTGCCCAGGAGACAGAATTTCTTAAATATGTTTGCAGCAGGGCAGGGCGGACGCGCGTCTGGTCTGCAGCGCCGGCCGTGTTTAATTTCGTCCCGCCGACGCACGGCGGCACGTTGTTTCATTGCGCCCACAGTACAGGCCGGCGTCAGGGTCGCACGTCGCCGTGTTTGCTTCCGCTGTCCGTCGCCGTCGGGGGTCCCGTCAGGGGACGAGCGAGCACCTTTGCTTCCTTGGCTGCACTTGCGACGTTTATGCCGAATTGGAATGAAATGAGAACCCGGAGGAAGGCGATGCAGTTACGTTTACCCCCCACCCGGCCGGGGCGGCTGTGAACCATCTCTCACCACTCCGAATGTGCTGCTCCAAACCATTTGTGACTGTCACACTCTCTGGTTCTCAAGTGTGAAACAGACTTTGGGCCCAGATACTCATCTCCTCGTTCTCATTTCTCACACGCCCTGGAAAAATCAGAAATCACGAGTGTCTCGGAGGAGAGAACCGGCCCGGCGATGCTGCCGCAGCATTCGGCTCGACTCTTTCACCCTGAGACGGGCGGACGGGTCTCGCCGCCCGGGTCACGTGATCTGATGCGTTCCGGAGGTCGACTGCAGGCTGACCGGGCGAAAACGGACCCGACGCTGACGGACAAAATGTTTAAAGGCTTTTTGCTTTCGCCCGACAGCCAGACGCTCGGCTTCAAAGCAGCAGGAAACTGCTTCCGAGCTTCCGTTTCTGCAGGCTTCGCCGAGCCCCTCCGAATTCTCGAATGTTTACTACACTGTCACCGTTTACGAGGAACGCCCCCCGGGGAAACGCCGCCTCTGGTGCCCGAGCCGAGTCGAAGTCCTCGAAGGCCCGCTAAACGTCAAAAACCGCCTCCATGTCGACCTTTGGCCCTCTTTTCCTCCTGCGCTTCCCGGCCCCAGGGGCGGCGGCGAGCACCGTCCCGGAGCAGCGTATTACCTGGGCTGAGTACCGTAACACGGTTTTCCCTATTGCTGGTGCATCTCGACACCCTTGAGAATTATCGATTTGCGCTGGCGCCGGGGCGCGGAGAGGGTGGGGTTGAGGTCGGGAGTGACCCGCAGCCCCGCCGCTCTCCGCTGTGCGGCACCGGGATGAAAGGCAGCCGTCGGTGTTTGTAGCGCACGATCGCTTTAATCAATTTCGGAGTTTCTCTGGCCGCCGTTTGCTCGGCTCCTCGTTCCTTCTCGCCCGTAAACAGCTCTCGCTCAGCCCTCG
This sequence comes from Arapaima gigas, assembly GCA_900497675.1. Taxonomy (NCBI): domain Eukaryota; kingdom Metazoa; phylum Chordata; class Actinopteri; order Osteoglossiformes; family Osteoglossidae; genus Arapaima; species Arapaima gigas. Next base: position 38,190 of record UFQX01000114.1, read on the forward strand.
GTAAGTGGAAGGTGTATTGTGGGATAAGCCCATTTACAGAGAGATCTTTACACACAGACTGTTGTATCGATTCCGGTTCGGCTTAATCCGACACAGCCGACGCTTTACGTTTCCTCGTTTTGCAGTCGTGCCGCAGAGGAAGGACTCGTGTGGGGAAAATAACACCGCGCTACGCGAAGACGTACAATTCCCATAAATAACAGCGGGGACGTTTTTTTGGTATGAATGTCCCGCTCGTGCGCCTTCGGGGGCCTGTAAATGGTTGGGTTTTGCTGCTCAAAGTGCACTCTGGGTACTTGGGGGTACGGAAATAGCTGATACTTGCGTCATCAAAGGAAGGTTGTTAAAAGCACCCTGAGATGTCAGTTAATCTCGGTAAAGGGCACATGTCAAGATGTCACATGTCATCCTTAGACAAAAGATAATGACTCCCTTTCTCTTCTCTCAGTCAAAAAGTGATGGCTGCCGCAGATTGGAAAACAGCTTCAATACTCCGTGAAGCTGAAGGGCGGGGGGGGACTAAACTACTTAGTCAGCTCACAAAAGAAAGATGATTTCCTTTCAGTGATCAGATTGGACATGTTAATAGTCAGAGGCACAGAATGGCCTTATTGTAATAAATTGTCTCCTTCATTGTCTGTGGCCTGGCAGCCACCAGCTGGAGGCGAGCGGCGGCCCGGCTTCACGTCCGGGGCAATTTCCCGAAAACGTCTAGCGGGCGCGGAGAAGGGCACCCGCCTGCGTTCCGCACGACGGCCCACCAGCGCCGGGCAGAGATTAAACCGCTGGACTCTGGATCGCGGGGGGCTATAGAGCTACATCCTCGGTCGGAACCCCTTTTTTGTGCCTTAGCGCCACACGCGGGGCCGGCCCCGCCGCGGGGGGCCATTAGGCCTCCCAGGAAAGAGCAGTCAGCGCTGTGGGGGCCGCGGGTCACCGAGGGGGCTCCACCAGGACCTGGGCCACAGCGGCCAGACTCCCTAGTTCCTACCCCGGGCAGTCTGAACTCCCTGTCTGCCGTCAGTCGGCCGGCCCTGACACCCCACCCCCCCACCGCCGCCTCCGCCGGCACCGCAGCGACTTAATGAGGAGGCGCAGCTCCCCGGCGCATCAAAATGGCCGGTGTCTTCGGCGGCGGTAACAAGCTCTGAGAGCCGCGTCTTTATTTATTTATTTCACACTTCGTTTTCTCTCCTTGTTTATATCGATCTGCGGCACGCGGGGAGCTGGCCGGGCATCGCCCGGCGGCTGTGTCGGAGATGAAAGGGGAGTGGAAGCGCGCTGCGGCCGGGCTGCGATCGGCGGCCCGGCGGGACGGCGCGGCGAGGGGGTCAGGGCGGAGCGCGGGCGCCAGCGTGAGAGAGACACTAATGATCACACATAGATCTGGCTCATTAGAGGCCCGCTGTCCTCCTGGCGGCGGGGGCGGCACGCGCCAGGCCCCGGTCACAAAGTAATTGGCGCGAGTTGTTTTATCTCCTTAGCCGCTCCTGAGATGCAGCGGCGAGTAATTGAAAGGTTGTTGTGTTCCTCGTCAAAAACCAGAGAAAACACGCTGCCCGAGTCCGTCCTTCCGGTTAGAATTCACCGAAGTTCAAAACCGGAGCAAAAATAAACACGGCGGCCTTTTGCGAGCCTCGCGTCTCGCTTGTTTTCACGGCTCCAAACTTTCGCCGGCGCAAAACGTGCGGCTCTCGGTGGAACGTTTCGCGTGGATTTGCGCCCGCAATGTTTTACGAAACAGACCCTAATACCGCTTTGTCTCACGAAGGACGCCGGAAACAAGTTAAGTCGCCATCTCTATGGCAACCGTGGCACGTCGAGCGGTGCCGATGAGGCCCGAAACCCCAAGAGTGGGGCAGGTGGGCAACGCAGGATGCCCCTTCTGGTGAGGCATTTCAGACGGGCGGACACGAGACGGCGTGTGTCGAGCAAAGAGGCTTCTGAGATTCGCTACGAGGACGCGCCGGTGTGTCGGAACTCACCTGAAGACACGCGAGGGGTGTCAGAGGGGGGCCGCGGGAGGCAGCGAGACAGGAACAAGGTGTTGAGGGATCAAAGGAGGATCGTGTCACATGGCTCTCCCAAGAGAGGAGCGGTGGCACAGAAAACAAGCTACAATTTATTTCTCACCATCCACAGTCCCCCTGGATGCAGGAGGAAAAGATAAAGAGGGAGCGAGAGGAGGAGGAGGAGGAGGAGGAGGAGGAGGTAAAAGTCACTCCCCGAGGACCATGTTAGTGCGTGTGGCCCTCAGAGGGGTGCGGGCCCCCGGCCTGCAACTCAGATGAGATCCTCCATCGGGAAACAGCGGTGCGCTGCAGACGGGGGGGGGTCGTGACAGCAGAGAGATGGGAGCTCTGACAGTAACTGCAGCCCGCAGCTTTAATCTGGAGAGGAATTAGAAGTGAAAACATGTCGGGATGAAGGGAACGGACGCGCACGGCGGGGACCCGCAGTCAGACGGAGGCGGGAGGCGGAGCCACGGGGTCCCGCGTTTGTCAAGTTTGGGCGGCGAACGTCTCCCAGCAGAAACCTGACGGCCGCCGACCGGCAACAGGGAATCATTTGCATTTATATTTGAACGCATTTACATTTGACCCGGACACAGAGCAGGGCCTCTGTGCCGCCGCTACACTCGCACAGCTCATTCCAGTGGGCAAAATGACTTATTCTGCTGGGCAAAATATCACGCCGGACCCAAACGCCTGTCTTTGCCAACACGGGGCCGCGTGCCCCTTCTGGGGGTGAAACGAATGGACGTTGGAGGAAACACTGGGCAGCGCTGGCTCCTTTTTCAGGAGCGTCGTCCTTTTCCAGGTCGCGGAACGCTGTCCGTTAGTGTCGCAGAAATCTTTTTCATATTTTCAAAAATATGAAATAGCGCGAATAACTAAAGGGGCTTTTAAATGTCTGTCAGTGGCGCTGCCTCCCGCTTCGCGACAGAAAGGGCTTCGTTCCCAATTAGACGAGTGTTTTTCCGTCTCCTCTGCACCTTGCAGGCAGGTGAAAGACTAACCTGAGTGCGGGAACTGGAAAGCTGCCTGTGACGCGGAGACGGCGAAGGGCTATTCATCCGAGCGCAGCCTTGAGAATGAGCGAAATTACACGAGCTTCATTGTGCCACAGGAAGGTGAGCGTTTGACTTGGGGCTGAGCCGACCGGATCTGAGCTTGCCTGTCTGCCAGAGAGACAGAGAGAAAAATGCTCCTTATTCACAACTGAATGTGTGCAGGTCAACCTGGACTCAATGGCAGCCAAGTGCGGCAGACTGCGGGCGGGGGATAGAAGTGCCTGCGGTTTTTTTTCAGGAGACCGAATGCGGCAGAAAGGGTGAAACAGCAGCCGGAGTAAAGCGCAGTGCAAATTGAACTGACACTGTGTGTTACTCCAACGCTGTATTGTTGTTTGCATTAACTGGACAAAAGCCTGGGTGCCGAGTGCCGGGCCGCAGCGGCAGGGGGGTGGGGGCTCCTCGGGGGGAAAAACATCTCGGTGGAGGAACCGGATCGGAACCCGTCGAAACCCGGCGCCAAGCAGCGGCCCGTCATCATCGGCGTGACAGTCGACCAAATATACATCCCGTTTTGAGCTAAAAAGTCCTGACAGGTTTGACAAAGTGCAGGTGTCGTAACGCCGTAAATTCACATCAACGCTCAGGGTCTGTCGCCACCCCCAAGGACAACACCGCTTCTGACCAGCAGAGGGCGCAACACTCCCTAAAGCTCATTAGCAGTAAAATCAGGGAGACTTCAGCTCTAGATCAGTCTGGAAAAGTCCACCAGACGTCGCCAGGAACGACCCGTCCGTCTCGGACCTCAATCTCCTCTGTTTGCCTCGGCTTGTCTGACACCGCTACTGTCCAATCCCGTCTTTTACTCTAAAATTCTGTTATATCGTCACATACCAAACCCCTCCCCGGAAGACACCGGCACCCCCTGCAGCCCTGTGTGGTCATCCTGGGGCCGGATGACAGCCCTGCATGACTGGATAACATGACTGTGAGCGCTGAGGGGAAACGCCGCCCGCATCCGGCCCGCGTTGCCACGCGCTTCCCGTACGCCGAGCCGCCTGTACGGACCGGCCCCTTTTACCGGGGCAACCGAAGCCCGACCCAGGATGCCGAAGCAGCGGCTCGGCGCCAGGTTCTCCACCTGCAGGTGACGGATCTATTCAATGTTCCGCCTGTTGCCCGAGGCTATAAGAGATGATCGTGTCGGGTCAGGTGGAGGGGCGCAGGGAAGGGCGGCACGAAGCCTGGCTGAGAAGCGTTTAATTCCGCCGATGCCTCGCCGGGGGCCAGAAGCAGGAAGTCTGTAATCGATGGCGCCGGACGTGTCGTAATGTAAAATGATGCCATTAGCAACACAAACACACCGGTTCGGACAACAGGCGTTTAAGTGAAGATAAACCCGAGAGGTAAAAACTGGAGATGAATCACCTGGCCCGTTCACCTCGAGCAGAAGGCCAGTCTGAGCTTCTCGTCCATCCACCCTAAACCCTGAGCGAACCCGTGTACGAAAAACACGCGTGTAAAGAAATGCGATGGTCTCCGGGCGCGGCGACACGAGGCCGGCAGGTGCGAAGCGGCCCGCCAGAGCAGTCGCCTGCTAATGATCCCTTCAATATCGTGGCGGAGAAACAGTCGCCGAGTCGCCGCTATTGTTCGGCCCGAATTAGAGAGTCGCTGCGGCGCGTGACAACAAAATCTCGCAATCCCACTAATCCCAAGCTGAACGCGCAAAGCAAACAACGCGGCGTAATGAGGGGCGTAATGTAATTCAATTAGAGCCGCTGCGGCTTCCAGCTTCCCGCCGCTCGCACTCTTTTTTCACATCCACCGTTTTCAGGCGGGGCTTAAGCCCACACCCCTTCTGTTATGAAAATAAAACAGCCGCCGAAGATTAGGAAAGAAAATCGCTGCATCTGGGCTGAAATAACAAGTCGTGCATTAAGTCAAGTGACAGATAACAGAGACTAACTAGTGTCATGAAGGGGCTTTGCTGGCCACTCCGCAGCCTCACGTTTCTCCGAGGTGTTCGGAGGGTCACCTTATTCTCTAAAGCACTTAGAATGTTTCTTTTTATTAAATCATCGTTTCCGTTTGTTCTCCCAGGTATATTTATAGCAACCCCCGCCCCCCGCTGTGGGGAACCCGGGCACCTGCTGGGCTGGACGTGCGTCTTCCTTCTGAGCCGGAACATTCCCAGTGTCCCGCTCTCTCCCGGGGGCACCCAGTCCACGTCCCCACCCTGGTCCTGCCCTGGGATGTCTGCAGTCAGAACACACACACACCCACACACACACACACACACACACACACACACACACACACACACACACACACACACACACACACAGAGTTATAGACATCATGTAATACCTACATGCACACATCAGCATGCACACTCAATGTTCTCTAGGGTCAGAGAACAAAGCAAGTGTGTGTGTGTGTGTGTGTGTGTGTGTGTGTGTGTGTGTGTGTGTGTGTGTGTGTGTGTGTGTGTGGGTGTGTGTGTGTGGTGTAGAGTTCAAGGACATTCCCACTAGGAGCTTTGCTGTAAGTGATCCAGCGTGCAGCTGAGTGAGTCCACGTCCCCACTGGGCTATCAGTGACCATTCGTGTTCTTTAATGGGTTCCACAAACACACACACACACACACACACACACACACACACACACACTGGCAGCACAGGGCTCATTTCTGCCTGCCTGGCCTGTCATTCACTAGTGAATGTTAGTAATGGGTTTGAAACACACACACACTCACACACAGAGGGGGGGCAAGTGAGTGCAGTGCCCCCGGTGACAGTGGACCCCCGTCGCTGTGCCACCGTGTGTGGTCCCCAATGACACGTCGACGCGGGGATCCGGGCCCCGCCGCCTCCACCCTTCACCGCTGACAGCTGTGCAGCTGACTGGGGTGTGAATTACAAGCCCATCGAGTGGGCTGTACGCTGTGTGGATATCCCAGCCCCCCTCGTTTGATTCGTGCGTCAGAAATGAAACGCTTCGAAAGACCTCATTCTACCCGACATCCTCGAGCGAACGAGACCCCGCAGACCTTTGCGTCGGCCGGCATTTGCCTGCGGTTTGTGTGCAGCGACTCGCAGTTTTCCGGGACGGCGTTTCCACTTCCGTTGAGCCGCGGGGTAATTGGCGAGTGCGTGCGGAGCCGAACGGCACGCCAGTTAGCGGGGGAGACGCGCAGAGACGCACGTCAACCTGCCCGCCCCGCCCAGTGCCCCCCGCTGCCCCCCGCTGTGGCTGTCACATTACAGCATGTCACCGGAACCCCGAGGAGCTGCTGCGTAAACAGGGGGCGACCGCGTCTTCGCACAGTGCTCTCCGCTAACCTTGTTTCCTCAGCATATGCAAACCCCCCCCCCGGGGAGGCCAACGCAAAGGGACCGCTGGGAATGGCTCGCGCCCCACTGATCGCCCCCCTGCCGCCTCCAGCACAGTTTCTACCAGGTTCTCCCTCTCTATTCCAGCCAAGTGGAAAAACATTGTTCAGCTGCTGCAAGCACCGCTTCCGAGGGACATACAGCGAGGGAGGGAGGGAGGGCACGGCACAAACAGGCCGTGGCGAGGCCCCGTCTCCATTGTGTCGTCCATTACGGGCTAATCAGATCATCCGCGCGCCGCTTCCTCTGCTCGGACCGCCGGGGAGCGGGAGAGCTCTCCCCGGGTCTCCTCGCGCGCCGATCGATACGACCCAATCATCTTCATTCAACAAAATCACACTGTCATCATGGCAGCTCGATACGGAGCCGGCCGGCCGAGGAGAAACCCGAGGCAGTGCAGATATCTCCGGCGGATATTTATAATGTGGATTGAATGGCGCTAATGAATGGGTGGTGTGCATTAGCCTGAAATTTGATGGTCTTTGATTTATACCAGGTCCAGGTCTGATTTCTAATGTTAAATCCATTAAGTTGTCTCATGCCTCTGCCTTAATGTACTTCCCTCGATACAATACAGATTAAATAAATCCATTTGCTCCGCTTGATAGAGGGTTCTTTTTTTTTTTTGAGTTCCCTCCCTTGACATCTTGTTTTCTCTGAAAGCTTTTGATAACGCAGTTTTGTCGAGGAAGATTTAAAGAGCTTAAATAACTGAAGGTTTTAAAGCCCGTGCACTTGTGAGAAATGTCAGAGGATCGGCAGGCCCCCCCTCGCCGCCGCGTCGAAACGCCCCGGCCCTCGCCTGACCCCCGCCGGCGTTCTGCTCCCCTGTCGCTTCGCACCTTTCGCTCGTCGTTCCGAGTCGGACGCGGACCGACAAGCTGGGGGCCGAACCCCGCCCACCGTGATCTCCATTAAATTCTCCATCAGGAATGTTCCTCTTGTCAGCCGTGCAGGCGAGACGCCGCGGATATACGCCCTTCAAAGCCTGTTTTGCATCTTCTGAATTATTATAATTTTGCACTTCAAAATCCAGGATGTCCACAGTCCAACTGATGATAACTACCTGGATGTTATCGCAGGATAAACACAACTGGAAAAATAATGCCCACTTTCAAGATAAAAAGGATTAGCGACGGCTAATGTGTTTTCCACGAGCGGACAGGAGATGGAGGTGCAGGACACAGGAAGGGGAGAAGAAGAAGGGGCCACCGACGGACGAGGCCCAGTAATGGGAGAGGGAGAAACACGGCGGCCGGACCTGGCCGTCCGTGTCAGGACCCGGGTCCTGGGGAAAGGGGGGGGGTGTTTTACCCCATAAGTCACAACAAACGAGAAGGACAGAGTCGGCCGACGTGGGCAGAGCAGAGCCCCCCTCCCGGCCCGTCGCCAGGACGGAGCACTTCAAACAGCAGCCCAGTCATATCTGACGGAAAATGCTTCCTTCTCTCCAAAAGCCACTGACAAGAAAGTAATCTTTGATGTGGGATGTTGAATAGTGATTTCTATTGTCTCTTCTGGCATTTTTCATAACCCTGGTCTTACGCCGCCTGCTCTGCGCGTTACAGCGATATTAACAGTCTGACAGGCGCTGATCTCCGTGCCGCTGCGCCCGTGTTTTTGAGCATCAGGCCTCCAGCGGGGGACGAGCCAACCACCCCTCTCTCGCCTCCTTCGTCCCGAGCAACGCGGGGGGGTTATTTCTAGTGCCGTCGGTTCAAAAGGCCTCTACCCTGTCTTGATAGTGTCCGAAAGCCCCCCCCGCTGCCGTCCCGCCCGCGTTGACCTCCTGCGGGCGCCGACGTCGTACAGCCGCACACACCGACCCGGGGACGCCGGAAATGAACGGGAACCGGGAGGATTCTGTCCCGGGAGGGTCTCTTCCGCCTCTTCCCGGTTTGGCTTTTTTCACTCGGTTCACGGGGAAGGCGGTCGACGCGCTGCGGCTGGGCGCGACTGTCCACCCCCAGCGAAGCGCCTGCGCCCCGATCCTCCGCGGCGCGTAGCAAAGGCAGCGCGACGCGGCAGGCGACGGGAGATTAATACCTTCATTAAAATATCGATAATGATGTTTTGTGCTCGGGGTTGTAATTAATTGCGGCGTGTTTGTTTTTGTCGAGTGCGAGCCGCGCGGTGGAGTGGTACGGCGAGGTGGGATGCGGGGGGAAAAAATACGGAGAGCTCTCCGCCATTCGGCGTGTACGGTCTGTCGTGCGAGTGTGTGAGCGTGCGAGTGTGTATCTCCACCTGCTGGGTCTGCGCAAGGGGGCAGGGATAAGTGCTGATGAGCGGCAATCGCTCGTTTCAAACCGCTGTGTTAAAAGTGCTGGATAATGGCAGCTTCATTTCAGGACGTACAGCGTGGTTTGAGCGCCGTTCGAGGGCGAAAATTATATGCATTTGAATACGTAGCCCGAAGTCCACTTCACCCGTGGCGGCTGCGGGCCTGGAGAGCTCTCGTCCACGCTGACACGCCGGGAATTGTTTTCACGTGTGTGTGGCACGCGGGCCCGCGAACGGGACGCCTGCCCGAGTGCCCTCAGGTAGCCTAGGATCCCCGAGAGGAGCGCAGGGCGCAAACGGCTGGAAAAGCGCTCGTCGGGCCCACAGAAAGCAGAAAGTCGCACAACGCAGTCGGTTACAACAGCCCTTCAGTTCAAATGAAACCAAAGGTGCCAAAACATTTATTCATGGTTATCATGGTTTCCTGCATAAGGAATCATTTATGATCACAGAGTAACTTGTGTTACGTTAGTAACGTGTGTGTGTGTGTGTGTGTGTGTGTGCGCGCGTGTGCGTGTGTTTGAAACGCCTGTGACGTGTCCACGTTGCACTGTGTGTTCACAGACCTCTGTTCGGCACAAGGCCTTAGACGGAGCTAAAGTTAAGCTTTATTTTCATATTTCATAAACTTTCCTGACTGAACAACTGATGGCAGTTAAAACAGTACAAGTGGATAAATCACTGCAAGTAGCCAAACGCTAAATGGCTTTGGAGAAAAGTGTCAGCAGGAGAATGGAATCCATCCAGGGGTGAAGCGCTGCGTCCTCGTGAGGGTCACGGCAGTCTGGAGTCTGTCCTGGAATCGCTGGGCGCTAAGCGGTGGAGAAATAGCCTGGGTGGGATGCCGGTCTGTTCCGAAACGACAGGAATTGTTCCCAAAAGGACCCAAAATCCATAAAACACATTCTGGTAGGCATTGCAATATGTTTTACTGAATATGATGTTATTAATACATTGTAAATTTGAGGCTGCTGTAATTGTATTTGTGCAAAGTGTAAAAGGTTTTTGCCACCCGCATGGCCCCCGGCAGCCCGCCGTCCCCCCGGTCACCGCGCTGCGTTTGGGGGGGCCGCCGGACGAGCTCTCATTGGCCGGCCGTGCTCGGCGAGGGGCCCTGCAGAGCGTGACAGGCACGGCAAAAGCGAGGAGGGATCCAGGGCCGGGGCTGCTGTCAGGAAGTCGGACGCGCTGCAGCTGTGTGAGGGCGGGTGTTTCAATAAGGTACAGGGACTAATATTTTATGACTCGATTCATTTTTGAAGTCTCGCATGCTTAGAAGGAGCAGATCAAAAGAGATGCTTCTCACACGTGGCCACAAGGCACCTGTGCTCCGCACAGCAGTACATGGCCTGCAGGGGGCAGCGTTTGACCCCCATGTCCTCTCCAGCTGACGGAGCTGCTGTGCCGGTGACGTGCGAGCGACTCGACACGGAGCCCATAAGTCTCATTTCTCACTTCAGCTTCCGTAAGCACAACAGTTCTTAATATTCGGCCTCCACTCACCGTCACGTTGACATGCAGACACATAATTAGGACCGAAAGCACCGCATTTCCAAACCTGCGTCCTTTCCTTTGCATTAGCGCGTTTCTGCCGTCTGTCTTACGGGCGTTTACAGTGTCAGCTTCGCACCACACATACATGCCTCACCCTCCCAGGATGACAATTTCAGTAGCTGAGCTGTGAGAGCCAAAACGGATGAGCCCAAGTGTCCAAAAAGCCATTATTACCGACAATCTCTCAGCGACACCAGAAAAAAAGCATCACTCATTGTCGGCTTTTTGGCATACAGGGACCGTCTGCCTCTTATTCCCTCTGATATCCCGCAACCGGAAGCCGTGGATTCAGTCCAGCTGCGAGGGAGGCCGGCATTTTGCTGTCGTACTCCTAACAGCGCCCCCTGCTGGCCAGGCCTGGTGTTGCTACGGTGGGCCTCACCCCAGCGGAGCCGGACTGCGGCGGGACGCGACCACCTGGGACACAGCGCACGTTCACCAGGCCGGCCAGGGCCATCTACTTGGTGCATAAGGTGCCTATTGATGTTTTTTCCTACGAAACTTAAAATCAATTTCAAGCGCTTTTGCGCGACCCAGGCTTGGTCCCGCAGTCTGCCAGGTGTGACCCGGAGACCGCCGAGACGAGGCCGATAACGGCGACAAAATCCCCCCGGGGAGCCGCTCGCCATGAATAATTCAGCAAGGTGCGCTTTTAAAAAGTCCCGTCTCTGTTTGAATTAGACATGAGGAAGTCGGGCAAATTCTGCCGCTGAGCTCTTAGCCTCGCCGCCCGGCATCCAGACACTTCGTTGGCTTATGCATTTAAAAGCGTCGAAGGGGCCTCGCGATCAGAGGCGGTGAGCGAGGCGACACCACAGCCCACCGACAAACCAAACTGTTCTCGGGGAACAAAATTAACGGGATGTTAGAAAAAAACGTTACATTCCTCCACCTCCCTTCGAAAGTTCAGGGGAAAAAATCAAGTAACAAACGTCGAAAAATACAGGCGGCTGGCGAGTGTCTGGGTGTTTCTTCGTGCCACTCTGCGTGTACGTTGGTGTGGATGAATGCAGCTGTCATCACAGAAAATTAAGATGCAGCTTTGTGTTACTAGGTTGTTGCCGGGTGTCTCCGTCACGTGGGAGGCGGCTGCGGGGCTGAGGCAGGGCTACACTGCCCCCTGCTGGTGAACACCTGCTGCGCACCTGAGGAACTTCTCTACGCCTTTTGTGTTCCGCCGCGGGGGTCGAGGGCCCGGCGTTCCCCAGAGTTGAACGATCGATCGGAAAAAGTAGGCGAAAGCAGCGCTTCCCTCTTTCTCCTGTCTCTACCCCGGAAGTGTTTAATCCCGGCAGCTCGGTAATTGTTCTCCCAGTCTGAACTGTTCGAAAGGAGCCCAAACTGTCTGAATTGTCAAGTTTCTCCACATTCAGAGAAATTCACCTCTAGGGCAGGAGAAGAAAGGCACGTCTGTTCTTTTGGAAATGAAAGTCATTTTTCACCCCCCCTTTTATCCCATTCGGCAACTGTTGAACGCCTTTCGTTCGAGCGGCGGGCCGCTTCCACGCCCCGCCCTTACGCGGTGCCTTTGATGCCGTAAATACGGTGAGGAAGACATCTCCGGCATCCGTCGCCACTCATCCTCCCTCGGCGGGATCCCACTTCCACGGGGGGAGGCGAAGCGTCCTTCTGAGCCCCACGGAACACGACGAGGTTTTTTCCGGAAAGCCTGGATGCGAACCATCACGGGAACGCGGTTATTCCTCGGGCGGTGGGCGGGGCGGGGTGAGGGGGGCTCTCGGCTGTGTCACACGCGGCTGCGGCGCCCCCGGATTAGCGCAGTCACGCTCCGCACAGGCCTTTCTCCATGTGACAGCAAACACTGCAATTAGGAGGCGGTAATTTGCTTGTAACTCAAGTGCAGAATTAGTCTCACTAATGGGGCTTGGCGGAGAGGTAGGACTCCTTGTTAAAGCGCTAAGCACGGGATTAGGCGAATTCTCCACGGAGGGGAAACTTGATTTGTTCGAGGCCTTTCATGTTTCCTGCAGAGAAGGGATTATGTGAGCTCCACGCAGGCCCTCGCTTTAGGAAGCCACTGAGCAGGAGCGAAAGCGCCGGTGCTGCCGAGGCCCACGCCCGTGCGGGCAGCCGCTCTCCCGTCAGGGGATTAGCAGGCGCCTGCCACTTCTTCAAACGCTTCCTGTGGGCCGCAGGCAGCACCGCGCATCCGCCGTACCCGAATACGGGCCGAAAACGTGCGGACGTGAGCGAAACGCGCCTGGGCGCGGCCCCTCACCCCCGGGGGCCAGAGGACCACCTTCGGCAGGCTTGGGTACCAGGCGGTCAGCAGAAACGAGGTGCCAGTACTACGTCTCAACTATCTGCACCCTTTATACTTGGCCTAATATGTCATTTGCGTCAAAGTGCAGATTTCGGGGTCTGTTTTGTTACTACTGCGTTGAATGTATGAAGCTGCATCATTGTGCATCTTCCTCTGGGGTTATTAAAGTTTCCACGTAACCAGCCATCCATCTATCTGTCAGTTGATCTGCGGAGTTTGCGGGGAGTCGGGAAAAATAATACGAATTCAGGTCTGGCCCAAGAGAAGGAGCCGGTGCTCCGCAGGGACGTAAAGGGATCTTTGTTCCATTGTCGCGTCGCCACAATGCAGCTCTTAAATGAGCACAGCAGGTAAACCTGGTTGTATTTCCAAAAAGGAAGGCAAGAAAAAAAAAATCCTCCACACCTCAGTTATTAAAAATGAATTCAGAAGCCATGCAGGAACATGTTTCAGGGAAATTTTTCCAGAAAAGGAAAGAAAAAGTTGGGCATTTTTCGAGCACCAAATGCTTCTTTCTTCAGAAATGTTTGTGTTGGCTGTTTGTCGTGAATTCGGTTTAAAGGCTCTGTTGACCAAGCTCCTTGAGCTCAAGCACAAACGCAGCCCATTTTACGGTGAAGTGAAGAAGAAGCGCGAGGACCGGCCTCAAAACGCCGAGGCCCCTTGCCGAACGCTGCTCCCTCCCGGCTGCCTCGGCTCCCTGCTCCTTCACACCGGCGGCTGTCCTGCCCCACCGGACAAACGCTAAATAATTCAGCAGAAGAGCCAATTCCATCCCCCACAACAGCAACCTTGCTGTTACAACCTGGAGTGATAAATCACTGAAAACACACACACACGCATGCACACATGCACACGCACACACACGCACACACACGCACACACACACACACACACAATTTGTTTCTGATGGTCCAATTTAATCACCACATCTCGCAATCGATACCGAGACAAGTTTGGATTGATCAGCAAGAAGACGCTCCTCCTTCCTGTGGGAAATCACCCCCCAGCCAGGCGGCTCGCTTCTCTGCTGCCCTCACACACGCCACTCTCAGCTGTCACACCTTCAAGCAAACAGACTGGACCTTTGGGCTGAGTGGCTTCAAGGCGAACTTAGAAACACAGACATGAAACCACCTGATGGAGTCTGAACCCAGGCTTTTGCAGATACATACCCTACAAGGAATGAAAGGCTTTAGTGTACAAACACAAAGGAGTAGCTGCTGCTCTATTGTTCTTGCCTCGTAAGCTATTTGAAATGCTTTTCTTTTAATCTTTATCTTAAAAAGACAGCAAAGGGGCCACAGTGGACATTTACGGAAGGTCATGAAATAGTCCTTGATCCACCACAAGTGGATCCTCCCGAAATCAGCAAGGAAGTTTTGACATATTATTAATATGTAACTTTAAGAGCCCTGAGGAGCAGCGGGGGTATAAATCGGTGCTGCGCGGTTCCCCTGCTGGAGGGCCACACATCCGGGGGCTTTTCGCTCGGCTCCTGCTCTCGCTGAAATAATCATTTGGTTGAAGCTCCTTCAACTGGTGTTTCAGGTGCAAATCAGGCACTAATTGAAATGATTCGTGGTGAAAAGAGAGGGTCTCGTGAAAGGTTATAATCTTACCGTCAAGCGAGCGGAGACTTAAGGGTTTTTCTCGATTTCCAACGACGGCGACACCTGCGTGGAACCGTCAGGCGTTCCTCATGTCTCTGCTGCACTTTTGAAACCTGGAAAAGCTATTCTCATTATTCAACGTCAAATATTCTACTTGGGTTAATGCACACAGCGGCACGTTTACAGGCACGTGTGCATTCAGTGGAATAAAGACAGAAGCTCACGGTGGGGTTTTTGCCCGAGCAAAACTCGACACAAACGGACACAGTGGAGCCTCAAAAAGTGTGTAGAACCACGGATCTCATGACGCCCGGCCTTGGGGCTCACGCTAGTGCTGGGAAGTTGCCGACGACAGGAAAAGGGGCAGGTTTCGCACGCGTGCAGCAGGTGGCGTAGCAGTTAAGCCCAGCCACATCTGCACTCAGAGGCTACGGCTTTGTTCGAACCCCACCTCCCGCTGCGTTACCCTTGATCGAGGTACTTACTCCGAATCGCCGAGCTGCTTTGGAGGAAAACATCAGCTGGACTAAAACGTGCAAATTAAATCAGCAAATGTAAATGTGTGTAATAAACAGCAGGGAAGTTCCAACTCAGCACATCCTAAGCATGAAATACATTATTTTAAATTGTGATTTTTAAAGCTGGAGCTCAGCTTTCCTACAGTCAGCACACGAACATTAGAAGCAGGTTGGCAGACAGCGAACTATCAGAAAACACTGTTGTCTCGTGTCCGTCAGTAGGGGGCGCTCTTCCCAGCTCTCCTCGCCTCTACTCGACCGTATGCAAGTCTGGCCCCAGCCATTCAGGATCTGGAGTAAAAGGGCGACTAACCTGAGTGTGAACTGGGCTCTGGTGAGAGACTCGTTTTGGCCATGGGGGGGGCTGGCCGGGGCAGGGGGGGTGGGGTGCTTACGCTGTCCCCTGTGGAAGCCATTACACTCCAGTCAGCTGAAAGACGCGCTCTGGCTTGTTCTCGGCAGAGGGAAGGAGAAGGTCGTGTAAATGACACCCTGAGGGAGGCCATTCAGCGGCCACCGCGCTGTAAAAAGACAGGTGAGAGAGCCGGGACCTTCACGGGGAGCGCACCTTCTTGTTACCGTGTTGATTTAGTGGCGCCCCAGCAAGCCTTGCGACGCACACGCAGGTATTAAAGCTCATTCTCCCGGCGTAGGGCTGCACTGGTGTCAGACTCTCCTTGGTGATAAGCAGGACCCCGTCCCCCGGTGTCCCCTGCGGTCGCTCGGCATCTGCTAAATTATTCAGCCATCGAGGGCTGCTTAGAACAAAGAGCAGAGGCAGCAGCACACGGCAACAACACAGCAGCCAGCCAGAGGCAGTGTGTGTGTGTGTGTGTGTGTGTGTGTGTGTGTGTGCCTGCACACCCGTTCCCATTTGCACTTACATATCCAAGCGTGTTTATGTCATTGTTTAGGCTCAATTTTTGTGCATATTTTTGGGCTGAGGGGGTATTTCTGAGCGCGGGGGGCCGCAGGCAGCACAGGGCTCCCGCCTCCGGCTGAGACGGTACAGTAGATGACAGACGGCCCCAGGGGAACAAGGAGCGCTGTCGGCTTCCCCGTTCTGCTTGTAAAGCAGACGCAGCCCCCCCAGCCATCTGGGTGGCGCTCAGCAGCCATCGTGTTATGCAACATTAGAGCCACTTCCCTGCTGAACGTGAGCGTGAACCATTAGCCTGCAGCGGCCAGGGGCCGCGAGCCGAGCACATCTGCGCAAACAGGCCCCACGTGCGCAGGGGCGGCAGCCAGCGCCTGCGCTTCACCTGCGTTCGTACGGCAGCCCCAGAACGGCCGTCCTCGCCGAGACGTGCCGCTCCTGCTGGACCGACTGGGGTTTTAGCCAAACTAGAAGACAGTCTCTCCACACTCAGGTCTTGTAAGAAGAGGTGAAGCTGGAAAGGAACAGATGTTTGTTCCTTTCAAACCGGCTAATTGGGTGTAAAAACCAGTTTAGTATCCAGTCAGTATACATGTTTTTGGCGCATTTTATTTCTCTCCTTTGGTGGGTCCCCGGGTTTATATTTTTTCTTTATAATCCGAGACATTTTGCAAAGAGTACAAAACCAATAGATTAAATTAAAAAACGCTCGTCTAATTAAAAAGATGTAATCTCTATTCGTGTTTTATATAGCAGTGCGCAGAATTAACATTTATTACATTTCGAATTAATTTTAAGTGTAATTATGAAAAACGTAGACGTCGGTTGAGGAAAGCGGGCCGCAGCAGTGCGCACCGGCGCCCTCTTGTGGCCGCCCCCTGTCGCGGAAAGGCGGACGGAAACGCAGTGATTTGCGAAGTGCGTTTTGCCGAGGCGTTTCTTCGCTTTTACGAGGATTAAATTTGGAGGTTGCGCTCCTCCCGACAGCAGAGCAACGCGAGACATTTATATTTACGTGAAAGGTTGAATTAATAAACACTGAGTATAGTGTAGGTTTTGTTTAACTGTATGACACATAATACATAGAGCATTAAAGGGTAACTGATGAAAAGAAACTGCCTTCTTTTGATAACTAATAGTTATTTAACTAGTTGTGTCCATTTTAATGGCATTTTGTGACTTTCTAGCATTAATGCTGATGCTCAGGAGCACATTGGACGTTGGCTTTGAAACTAAAGGTAATTCCATCTTCGGGTTATGAAAGTCTGTGTTATGATGGGCGTCTCAGGAGCACATTGGCTTCATATGGGGGGAGAGACTGTAAACAATCCCCTAAAATGAGCCCATAGAGCCCAGCTCTCGGCCCAGCATGAGAACCTCCAAAATGTACACAAAACAGCCTGTGCATTTCACCAAAAAAGATTAAGTAAAAAATAATGCTGCATGAAACTTAGCAATTTGGATTGAAAAATTCTGACTATAGGATCAAACGGTGAACGGAAGGTGAAACTGCAAACCTTCAGGAGGGCAATAAACCTGCAGGAATTTGCTATAATGAAGCAGAGAAGCCAACTTGGCAAACTGCAGGTCCCTGGACTACAAAACGTTCGTAGGTCCTGTTACAATAAAAGCAGAGAGAAAATGATAACAAACAGTGAGACTCATTTTGTTAATATCTCAATACGCTCACTTGTATACATGTTTCATGCAACTTGTAAACATATACCCACAAAATGAGTCAACACACAGTCAAAGAATTCAAAAGAAGCCTGTAAAACTCTTTAATGAAAAGCTAATACAGCAGTTAAAGCAGCTAAAAAGCAGCCTTTTCAAGATAAGCGTACAAAAGCACACGAAAAGCTGATCCACACTATTCCTAGAAGGAACTCGGGACACTTTTGAGACGGCAGTCTGTTATAGTGGATTCGGCGATTTCACGCAGGACCCAGGGCAGACCTGCTCTGCAAATGTCACCTTCTTTGAAATCATTATTTCATCAAAACAAATCTACCATTTTCCAAAATAGGAGCTGGAGTACACAAATGTGCTGTTTAGAGGAACATAAACAAATTCTTTGCTATGACTTTCCAACCCTGTGTGGTCACTAACTAAATCATTGACATTAGCTCATTCGTGAGCTCATGCACTAAAGTTAACTGTTTGAGTTCTTCACCCCTCATTGTTCTACAACATCCAGCATTCAGTTCATTTCTGTGGAAATACAGACCTTTTCCTTCTGATTGGAGAAAAATGATTTAATAGTAAAACTGTGACAAAGCAATAACTACTTTCAAGCAGCATAGTATTTTTGTGTGTCTATATATATATATATATATATATATATATATATATATATATATATATATATATATATATTTTTTTTTTTTTTTTAAACATCTGAAACCATTGTGGCCGCAATGCTGGTCCCTGACCTTTCCTGCAGGTTATAGCTACTGCACTTTAAATGTATGGACTGCGAAGAATCCAGGATCCACGAGGTGCTGCAGATCACCCATCCCTACTGGTGCTCCTGCAGGAACTCCTTCATGTAGGCCGCCAGCACCCTCACGTCCTCCACCGTCACAGCGTTGTACAGCGACGCTCTAATACCCCCCACAGACCTGCAGACACAGCGGAAGGTGCTCAAACTGACAGCGGCAAACATGCCACACGTTAGACAAGCTGGGAGAGAAGGTCCTCCCTCTTCCGGCCGATCAACGATAGATGGGCAGAAAAGCCAAACACAAACAAGTTAAAGCTGAGTTAATCATTACCCCTTTTTAGCAGGTCTCAGAAGAGCAACGCCGCCTTCGCCGAGTCATGTTCTACACAAATACAGCTTCATTTCATTACACTAAAGTTGTTTAAACAGTCTGTGTCCAACTGAGGGGCTTTCAGAGTTCATTTTCATTGCTGCTGAGGAACCGCAGGCACATTTAAAAAGGCGGGCTGAAAAATAACACGTCCCAAAAGCTCAAAACAAAGAGATGAGTCACACACCCCGGTGCAAAAACAGCGTATGTTGCAGTCGGGAAGAATGTTAACGGAAGACAAACCTAAACATGAAAACAAAAGGGACAATGACCACTTTTACTTGTTTTTCCTCAAACTGTACCTGGTCACATACGGCCGCTCTTGCTATGCTGTGCCATCTCAGCCTACCTATGTCCTTTCAGGGAGATCATGCCCCGCTTTGAGGCTCCATCCAGGAACTTCTTCTCCAGGACTTCATCTCCTTCCTTAGATCCAATACGGAACGGGATGTTCATGCAGCTCCTGCAGCTCACGTCCACGGGGCACCTGGGTAATGAGAACGTTTATTAAAAACAACTTATTCATTAATTATGTGTAAAACTGTAAGGAGATGGTAATGGCCACGTGCATAGGTCAATGCAAACCTTTTGTCGGCTGTCCTTCAGGCTATAGGTGGTAGCCTGCTTAGGAACTTCACTGGGGCCGAGAATCGGTTTGTTACTCGAAAAGTTCAAACGTGATATGGAAAAGGCCAGAAGATGGTCCTCGTGTTAAGGGTGCGAGTAAAAACAGTGAAACTGGGCTGAAGTAACTGCATTTGGAGAATCTTGCCTCTGTATCTGTATCGCTGTCTGATGGTGACATCGTGACAGACATCTGCATGTTACTTTAGAAAAAAGCATTTGGTCAGGGAATAAAAGTAATGTCAATGTCAGCAACGCAGGCAGCTCTATGAGGGGGGGCAATGGCAGACAACATCCAGACCTCCATACGGCGGTGGGTAGCTGACAGACAGGCCTTCCCTATGGTGAGCCAGAAAGCATCGTGCACAAACCCAAGTGTAGAAACCTGTCCAGAACCAGAGCAGAAACTCCCCGGTCCACGGCAGGAGGGAGGTCAAATTCAGCTTCCATATTGAGTAAACACAGATCAGCAGCCGCTTTTCTGCTAGCCAGTCCGGGGGCCAATAAAAAGGTGTTTTTACAACCAGGCCTGGCTGTTTAGACTACAGGGTGACAATTGTGATGGATAAGGACCCCAACCTATTAACTCCACCCTGCTTGTGTACATGATCATTTACATTTTATTTGGGATTTTTAATCAGTGCAGGAAAGAAACTGGCGCTACTTATCTGTCTTCAAAGTGCCCATCACCTCTCATTTTGTTTAATATCAGATAATATTAAGGTAGGTTTTGTTTTTTTGAATTTATATTTGCCTGTTTGTCACTTCTCCCTTTAACTGAGCAGTGGACACAGTGCTGGACCTTTCGGGACGTGTGTGCAAAACCAGTTGCGAGCCTCACCTGGCCGGCAGTTTCGTAGACCATCGACTCTGTAAATGTGCAAAGTGAACCTAACCTTTATATCGGAGAATGTCTGTCCTAGACGTAGCTATCGGGTTCTCCGTCATTCCTCTGAGCGCTATGGTGTGACCTTTGGAGCGAATTCGCTGGGACGCCGCCTCTCCTGGGAAGGTTGGCAACGTTCTTTAATTTTCTCCATTTGTAAATACAATCATCCCTCAGTTTATGAGCGATCAACGTAGGAACCCTCTCTACGATGGGGGGTCTCGTTCAATCCCATCGTTTCCCTTTCCAAACGCTTTCTTTGTAAGCGGCCTTATAACCCTTCCCAGACTGACGGGCAGCAACAATTGCTTCTCCGAGTTCACTGCTGAAGTCTTGTTCCTTGACATTGCGTTCAAAAGCAGGTGACCCCTCCAGACCCCCCCGGGCCACTTCCACCATGATGGTCACACCTCCTCATGGTCCCGGCTGCTAATTACCTTGTCAACTCCTGAAACCGCAGAAGCAGTCAGTATCCAAAGGACAGATGAACGAAGAATAAAAGAAAAAGAACAGAATACAAACTGCTTCACAACACAGAACATCCCGACAGGGGATTCGCCTGAATTCGGTCAGACGCACAAATAAAAATTCTCCACCT
Organism: Arapaima gigas; assembly: GCA_900497675.1. Taxonomy (NCBI): domain Eukaryota; kingdom Metazoa; phylum Chordata; class Actinopteri; order Osteoglossiformes; family Osteoglossidae; genus Arapaima; species Arapaima gigas. The sequence goes on from UFQX01000114.1 coordinate 58,648, forward strand.
TACAAGCAGGTGATTCTGCTTTTCACCAAAATAAAATTCTTTAATGCAACATCTAAAGTTAAAGCATGTTCAGCATCTACCTGTATGCATATGTGTGTCTTTAATCGGTAAGTAAAAACAGTGGCGTTTGAAATCAGGACGACATAAACAAGCATCACTGGAATCTGCCATCCAACTTACACATAGAATCCACTGGACCCGTTAATGATGCTGTAGATCATGTCCGACTTCTCCTTGTTCAGTCTCTCCATGGCTGTCGTGCCACCATTGGTCTTGATCCACTCCAGAACCAGACACATAATGTAGATGCTGACCAAGTGACAGAATCATTTGTCAGTGCAGTACGACCCTACTGCGCGCGGTCTGGCGGCACAGTGTGTGGGGACTTTATACAAACCTAAACACTATGCAAACATTGATTATGTTTCTGGCCAGGGCAGATCACAACGTTATGTTTTTAGTCTCACGTGCTTTTTACGTGTGTATTTTCACAGGTACGTATTTTGATCTGTGGTACTAAAGCAAGAATAGGGATCCAGCCCGGGACCTTTGGGCAGCAGGCGAGAGCTGCAGCCAAGTTGATGTCCACCACCCTCATTTGTTTTCTGAATTAAGCATATCTTTGAACTTAAATTTTTAAAATTTCTTTCCAGTTCTGGATGAAGTATGAGAGGGAAAAGGCAAGGTCTCCTGAAGAATCACTATGGCACAACCCAGGTACAGGTTATAAGACGCCACTGTCTAGACATCGGAATGTCTCCTATGCACCCAGACATGCATCATACGGAACCTGAGGCTGGGATGAGCATTGTACCCCAGCGAGACACACAGGCTACAGATCAACGGTAATGGACTGTACCTGAAGCAGGGAGGGGTGTTGTACAGAGAGTTGTTTCCTGCCTGAACCTTGTAGTTCAGAATGATGGGGCACTCGTTCTGCGCCCTGCCCAGCAGGTCTTCACGTACGATGACGACGGTCACCCCTGCACAGCCTACGTTCTTCTGCGCCCCAGCGAAGATTAGACCAAACTGCAGTCCAGATAAACACAACAAGTTCAACCCATCCATCCAACGACAGGTTTGGGCAACTATCACACATTCGTGTACTGTAGATACTATATAGAAGTGGGTCCCCTGCGTACAAACTTAATTGTGACCAATTGGTTCATTTTACTAAAAAATTTCCAAGACGAATTGGACAAAGAACTACACAGTCCATCCTTAATTTCCCAGACTACAAATCACACTGTAAATAAGAAAACCCTATAAAGAACAAGACCAAAATGTTGGTGCTCACCTGCAACTTCACAGTCCCTTCTTTTAAATCACACATTACACTAAATTCAATAATGCGTTCAAAAATTATTTTTAGAAAAATGTATAAAACATAAGTTGTATGTTATTTACCAATTTATGAACACATTGTGGAGGATGATCAACAGGCAATGCTTCACTTAGAAACGGTAGATGAAGAAGTCATTGGATCATCTGCATTTTGTTCAACCTCTGCTGCTTTCACACCTCAACTTCTACACTCCAAGTAGCACTTAGTGTTCACATCAGGTGACATTTTGGAATGATATAAACTTGTATGCTAGCTCTCATTTTATGAAAATAAACGCTAAATACTTAAAAAAAAAAAAGTCTGCATAAGCAAAACGTTTGACAGCTGAAGGTCTCTAAGTTGGAGACCAACTGTGTATGATAATGCATCTAGATCCAAGCGATACAGGAACAGTTAAAGAACAGTCCCTAAACACACGTTCCAAACCCTGGAGAGAATTCCTGAAGAATCCGGACACAAACCTTTACTGCACATAAATATACATAACCAGATTTACCCAAACCAACACGCTTAACTCCTTTTCTTCTTCTTTTTTTGTTGTTTGTATTCTAAAATCTCTATGCTTTTAACTCTCATTTACTCAGAAACAAAGTGTTTAACTACAATACTTCCTGCTACCTTCAACCAATCCAATTATGAATGCAGTGTTTGGTGACGGCAGGTCAGGTGTAATACCGTTACCTGTGACACATCGATGGGTCTCGACAGGAAGTTGGAAGACATGTCACTAACAAGGACAACACCTTTAGTGTCGGGTACAAAGTTATACTCGACGCCGTGCACCGTCTCATTGCAGCAGTAGTACACGTAGGATGCCGAGGGGTTCAAGGTCCAGCTGCTGGGCTCAGGAATCTCTGCCAGGTGAATCCGACACACAGGCACAGGTTTAACTTCTAATAACAAGTTCCCAGTAATTTCCTACCCTAACAAACACAACAAGAGGGGCCTTTGGTTTCACTAAATCTGTGTATAATGTAGCAACACTGGAAAAAAAAAATTGCATTTCATTTTATTACTACAGGGTTTTAGTTGCTCTGTTGACCGGGTGACACACGAAAAGCTCAAAAGCTGTTTTTCTCCATTCTTGTCTCATGTTGGAGCGCAGCTGTTTTGTGGAAGACTTATCCGTGACTCCAGATGGCCTTTCAGCCCAAGACTGCGCAAACTTACTCGTGTAACTGTCCAGTTTGGGGTGGACAATGTTCACCTTGCCGTATTTCTCCGCCTCTTTCGCTGCCTTGGCAGACCAAGTGCCTGTGACCAGGTAGTCTGCGCACTGGTCCTCCTTCAGACCCATCAGGTTGAGGGGCACAGCGCTAAACTGGGCAGAGCCACCCCCCTGCAGGAACAATACCTTGTAGTTCTCTGGAATGTTCCTGTCCACAGAGCGGGGGGGGCAAAATACACAAAATAGTAACATTAAGGTCCTGCAACCATTAAAAACTCATCTGAAGAGAACTCAACTCATTCAGTCTCCATATTCTGTCCAGTTTCCTTCCAGGTGCTCCTGCCACAGGCCAAAGACGTGTTTCAGGTGAACTGGTAACACTACATTTTCCACAGTGTATGACTGCCAGTTTGGGGCTGGCCATGCATTGTTAACCCCCCCCAGCCTAGCACCTCTGGACTGCCACAGCTCGGACAAGGAAAAGTAGTTAAAGAAAGTGAGTGAGTGAGTGAGTGAGTAAGTATTGCTGGTTAGCTTCTTGGTATTGTGGCATCAAATATACTTCATTCATCTAAACTCAGACGAGTTTGCACCTTTTCTAAATAAAAATTTAAATTACCACCTATTTCCCCGCACCAAATACAACAACAGGTATTCCCTCTTTCCAGGTAGAATCACCAGTCTTCCCAACGACAGCAAGTCGTTGATTATTTCCTCGGAAAGACAGGGGTTCAGAGGTTAGTTAAGCGGTAAAAGCCATGAAGCCACAGCGGGTCAGATGTCAAACTGAGTGGTAGCAGGAGGCTGTGGGGAAGCTGCTGCTGCTCCGCTGTCACAGCTCTTTGGTCCACGTGGACCAAACAACGACAGACACACAAAGTGCTGTTATCATCATTTTGCTCACAGCGCATTAGGCAGCTCTGTGCTCACATTATGGCAGTGGAAAAACACGGGCGGCCAAGAACGCAGACCGCATCACCCCGACACACTCCTCCGGAGCACCGTGGCTGCAGCCAGAGGACCTGCACACAGGCTGGAGTGTTTCTGCACAAACATCTGGGTGTGTGTGGGAGAGAGCAGGGCTTATGTACTTACAGCAGTTCACGCAAAAGATTTTCTGTTGTGTTAATAATCTTTGCAAAATCTGATGATCGATGGCTCATTTCTGAAGAAATAAAATATTTAAAAAGTTAAAACAACACCCATAAAAATATTTTTGGTTCTTTCCAGATATTCCATTGAATATACATACAGAGCGTACATAACTCACCTAAAACACTAATGCCGATGCCATTGTAGTCCAGGAGTTCCTTCTGTGCCTGGAAAAGAACCTATTTGATATCAAAAAATATATATTTTAGTTAATTCCAAAAATTCGTGTTTTACAAAATTCAAGTAATGATTAAACGGTCTAAAATTTTAAAACTTTATATAAAATTGCAGACATATGTAACTACAAGCTTCCCTACTATAAGTAATTTATTAACGTGCTTGAAAAATAAAATTACCCAGCTGTATAAGTGTGCAAATCACACCACGCTTCCTGTGCGAACTTAACGGTGTAACTTGTTTTGAAGAAAAGCGTCAGCTAAATTCGTCATCATTATTATTATTATTATTATTATTATTATTGTTATAGAACGAGTTAACTAGTGCCCCCTAGCGCCCAGATCGGAGTATGGCCGCTGATTTTGAATGAACGGCTGATGCAACTGGTACCTCGGCGGATTTTTCTCTCTCTCTCACACACTCACACACACACACACACACACACACACACACACACACACACACACTGCTCAGGTTAAAGCTGGCGGAGCTGCTGTTCTCTAAACCGCGAGGAGGAAGAACGCCATCGATCCTGTCAGAAGCGCTGGTGCCGGAGCTCGTTCTGCGAAAATAATTAACTTTATACAACTGGGCAAGAACTCGAGCAGAGCAGTTGGCAGCGCTATAAAAACCCCGCAACCTTCACCACACACATTAAAACGTGATGCACGGGTCGCGTGCGCAGTTCTACAGCCTTACGGACTGCGGGAGCTTCGCGGGTCCCGCGCCGAAGTGGACCACCGGCTTCTTGTCCATGTTGCAGCGCGTCTGTCCCGCAGGTCCGCCGCCTTACCGTCAGGCCAGCGCCGAGTCGCCATGTGATTGGCTGCCTTCACGCACCCCTTCGTGTGGTCGAACACATGATTGGATGCGCTGACTTTGTGCGAGGCTGTGATTGGATGACGGTTCACACGCATCAATCTGGATCAGTGCCGTTAATAAACCGGTTAGTGCGGCGCCGCAAACACTTTTCTATTCGGGAAAGAGAAGAATAAAGATATATAACCAACACATACTTTTCACTCTATGGTCCTTTGTGCACATTTACATGTTGTATTTCGACAAGTTTCTAGTCATTTAAAGCTTGGAACCATGCAGCAGTGCCAGAGCAGTGAAAAGGGCTTTATAAACAGAGGAAGAATAACGCACGTTGGTTTTGGTTAAATGTGTTAAACACCTACGTATTGTACACTTTGCATCAACATTATGTAGTTCTGCCCAGTGCTCCGTTCATCTGTTCAGTAAATGCAACGGACGAATATAATAAACCCAAAAATCCCATCTTTTTCCACTGCATTGTATTTAAATAAAAAGACTTTCTATATGAAGAATACAGACACTGGCTCAACATGTAAGGATTAGCATGAGAAAGTACCAATGTGAGCTGGAACAATCTGGAAACAGCCGCACAAATTAAATGTACAAATTCATTTAATCAACACAAATGGTAAAAAATGTCCAAAAATATGTAATGAAGGTACAAAATGTATAAAGCCATGCCCAGGTCAGGTTAATGGGGCCCGACCCCTGCAGACTGGGGGTGTTGTGCTCCGTTACTCTCCTGTTTGACAGGATGAAAAGGCTGTAACATTCACATCGCTGTTGCACCACAAATGTTTTAAGGTTTTATCTTGCACTGCCGCAGAACCCAACGCAGAATTTCCACTTTAACGCAACAGAATAAACATGACCTTCAAGAGCAAGAATTAAAAGTGAACAAATAATTAACATTAGAGAAAAATGTTAAAACATTCAGAAGTGTCTTCACCTGCACTTCCATCATAAGGTTTTCGGTTATTTTACTATTAACACGTTTTAATAACAAAAAGTCAGGAAATGGCCTTTTGTTTAAAAGTAACTTGAATCATGCACTGCAGTAAATCAAAATCCCCAAAAAGGCAGAATAATTAAGAACTCAGTTGGACTGAAATGCACTACAAAAGGTGTATGGTGGATTGGACTAGGTTTAGCGCATAGCATTTTAATTGTTCCAAAAATACACGTATCACATTGGTATGAAACATTTGGCCATGAAATGTAAACAATTAAGCCTGCTAATAAGATTGATAAAATAGAAAAAAAGAAAACTGACAATGCAACATCTTTTCTGAGCTTGGTGGATTTCTATAGCACAAAAATGCGTTCATCAGAACCCACGACGTCCCGGTTTCTCAAAGAACAGATCTGCTCCAACACATCTGATGAAGACAGTAGCCTCTCCTCTGAACCAGCCAGCTGAGATCTACACTGTTCTCCTCTGGAGCCCTGGGAAGCTAAAGATCCATTTCTCTCACTTTGTCTGGATCTCCTTGAAGTTTCCTTGAGGGAGCCATTATCACAGGAACTGTTCCCTTGAGAGCCTGTGCCACAGGAGTCCCCCCTGGTGCCTGATGCCCCCCGTGTTGCTGGGCAGGAAGGAGATGGATCTCTCTCATGGCTGGGCTCTTCTGTGATGGGTGCTGGCCAGATGCTTCTTGAGCTGATGGGTCCAGCAGAATATTCCTCTGGAGCACCACCACTTCGAAAGTTCCATCTGATGGAACCATTTGGTTCACTTCCCGATGGAACCTGAAGTCCACTCACTGTCTGCAAGAAGTATGGAGTCATATTGGTCTTTCTTAAACCTTGATTCAAATTAAAACCAAAGCTGCAGCATGTACAATCCCACAACACATCATAAGACAAACCATGAAAATGAAAAATAGTGTCCTGGATTATACATGCATTACGTTGTGAAGTAGGACATGAATACTGTGAATGCTTCAGTCTAGGGCCATGCAACAATTTCACTATGGATCAGGGACACTAGGCACATAGGTGTTGGAGCATTTGAAATTGAGGAGCTCTAGCAGTGATTGAAAACCACAGTAGTGCAAGGTAGGCCAGAGTTGTCTCTACAGGCACTACCTAAATACCTAAAATTTTTTTGCTAGAAAAAAGCACCAGGTGCACCTAAGAACCAGTTAAACTACGCAGTCTGATTTGTGCAGGGCATGAGATCAAGTTTTACAAACTCTAATATGAACGTCATTCAACGGGTAATCTTTTTTGGATTTTTAGAACAATGGCTGCATGCTATTTGGTGGCACCTGCTTGGTTTATGCTTAAACAGCAAAGCTAAGGGTTTGGGCCTTTTCTGATGTAACCGTGAAACTTTTTGGGTAATAAGCTTTATAGTCAGAGATGGTCAATTTGATTCATGTATCACCAAGATCCTTCCTACAAGAGAAACACTAGCTCTTTGTGGTTATACATTTTGTGGTCATAGCAAATATAACATCCAGTATTACTAATACTTTGTAGTTAATGCTGCCCACTCTTCCTCCACACCGCACAGCTTTGAGATGAAAATAATCAAGTCTTGCACAACATCAGAGTTGGAGTCTGAAGCTGGACGTAGACCTACTTACCGACGATACAAAACGTGCCATTTCCTCGGCATCCTCGGAACTACCTTTGCCCATCGCGGAAGTGAGCTGCGGTCTGGATAATGTTTCAAAGTCTGCTTGCTCGACCCCAGCCATGGAAGCAAGCTGACCAAACCTGTCAAAGACAGAGAAGTAGATGTAAAGGCCGTATCTGTTGAAGCATGTGGGAGGCCTGTGTCAACACTGTGCCGCCTTACCTACGAGCAACTCGTTCGGTGTCTTGTCAAATACACCAAGTCAGCAATCCACTGGCTCCAAAAAGAGTCTTACTAAGGCCAACTTGGTCATGACACATCACATAACTGACACCACTAGACTGATCAAAAATTTAAAGTTTCTTTCCACAAGGTGATTTTTATTAAATCACTCATCCTGAATTCAAAAACAAAAAAAATATCACCAACCCCTTTTCTCCGGATTGAAAACTGTAATATTTAACCAAAAATTGCTAAAAATATATTTAATGCATTACACACCACATCTGAGGCCAATAGATGTGACCTTTTATATTTCAGTGCAGAGTTATTTTTTCATACACAGATGATAAATATGAAGCTAAAAACACTTGTGCAAAATATACATTGCAAAGCCGGGCAAGAAAATCTTTAGTTGGACCTTTCTAGAAAATTATAGCTTGTAAATTACTTCTGGGGTTTCTCTGCCAAATATCCTAGTGTCTTTCTCCATGTTCTTCATACGACACCAAAGTTAGACGGTAATAATTCAAAAAAATCAGTGTATAATTCAAAACCAATTTCAGTTGTAACAACAACTTGAACAAGAGGAACCACTTCAAGTTCACTAAATTTACATACAGTGCAAACACCTTAGGTGATACCCATTTATTATTTATTTTTTTGCAATAAGCACATCCCATTGCATAACAATCATATAGTGTCACACTGCACAAAATTCTCCACAGTGTTGTTATTGTCAAGCTGTACTTAACCGATGCCTTGGTCCAAATGTTAGATTCGTGCAACAAATGATTTATTATGTACCCATTCATACCTCTGGGTATTTTTATAGGAGCAATTCAGGGTAGGTATTGTGCTCAGGGCTACTGCAGAAGGAGGGGGATTCAAATCAGAAATTTTCACCTAGAAGGCAATAGCCTTTATCACTGCCCTACATAATGCAAATATACAGTAAACAGAACAAAAAACAATTATGGAAATATCAAGTCATAAACCAAAACATGAAAAAACTAATGGCAAGAGATACCTTTTTATGACAACTGGCAAAAATATTGAAACACACCATTTGATTTTTCATTTTCACCCTTTGTTTTCATACGTGTTGGTAAAGTGGTGACAAAAGGGAACAATGACTGTTACAACCACGGCGTCGAAATACTCAAGACAGCTAGCCAACACTAGCTTCCCCCTATACCCCATCCACGCACATGCACACTATGCTGCTCTAGGACCCCAACAGCATTTCCAGTACACTGGCTTGCTGTGATGTGACGTTGCTGCGTTCGGCTTAATCCGTCCCCATACAGCAGTGCTCCTGTGCAAACATGCCCCGCTCCCGCACGTCCCCAAACACATCGCTAAATCACCAGCCGGGAGGCTCAGCATCACACGCTGGCTGACAGCCACTGCTTGGCTAAAGGAAGGGCTGGGAAAATAAATAAATAATAGGATCTGTACTTCAGCGCACACAACACATCCTTGTTTAAATGTGCTTGCTGGTCCTTTAGTATGCAAGACGTGTCGTTTGGTTTGCATAACTGAATCTGGGTCGGGGGAGATAAAGGCTCTCTGTTTGTGTCCAGTCACTGAAAACACTCTTTCATCTGCTCTCCCTTTCGCCACAGTTGGGATGAGAGGTTGGAGGGGGGTGGTTGCTTCTACAGTCATGGGAAGCTCATTAGGAAGTTCTTTCAGGACATTTGTCCATTATCGTGCTAAATGTGAAAGAGTGATCGCCATGAGGTTAATCTGCATGCCGAGGACTCCGGAGCCTAAAGGGGGTCGGTGGGTGGCCAGGGTCATAGGAGTCTGGATACGTCTCGAACAGTCAAAACACAAAGAGAAGAAGCTGTACCACCTCAGCTGTGCTGACAGAACAAGAAGGTTGCTTAAACCAGTAGGCCGAACAAAAAAAATAAATAAATAAAAAATAAAAAAATAATTTCACACACCCACCACACTGCAGGGTGCCGAGGAACAAGTCGGCAAAGAGAAGTCTGCATTCACGCTCGCCTCACACAGAATCACGTCACATGACCACTCCCACATACCACAGCAAGCCCCTCGATGCCTTGACTCTACATTTATTGTGGTGGGGGGGGTCAGTTACACTACAAATTCATAAACTCAAATGCTGTTGAACTAATTGCATGTAGTGATCTAATTATCTGATTTTAAATGGAATGTAATTGGAGCTTTTATTATCTCTCTATTTTAATAGGACACTGAGAAGATCTGCAAGCAGGGGACACAACAGTTAACTTAGGCGATGGGTCGACTATGATTAATATTATTTATTGTCAGTAGGTCCCCGACTGCAAAATGCTTATAGGCAACTTTTTCTTGACTGGGCACAGATAGAAGAGCTTACCCAGCATCCTTCAGCAGGTCTAGGAAGGCTTGGAACTTCCTGAAGGATGCTTCGATGCATTCGAGCACGGCTTCATCTTCCAGAGCACTGGAAGCTCTGTGCTGGGACTGCATTGCCTCCGTCAAAGACATGTTGAGATTCCTCAACCGTTTGTTCTCCAATTCCAGCTGGAGGTGACCAGCAAAACATCCAGATTACAGTAGAGTTACCAAATCATCTTAAACTTCACCGACTTACATTTACGGCAAGTCCTAGAAATGTGGCTGAATTTGCAGCAGAGCCTTGACGTGCAGAACAAATGTAACATAAGTATGGATCGTGAGTCAAAAGCAGAAACCTGCTGTTGTGTGCAGTAGGAAAGTACTTGCCTTGAACTGCTTCCATGCAAAAGACTGCTTTAGAGATGGGACTGTGTGTCACTATGAGCACGTATAAATTTAATCATTTAGCTCATTTACTACGTTAAGTTACTTACGGTAACTTATCCCGTTATATCGCCAAGTAATTTTTACTGGAGCCTTGCTCACAGCAGGAGATGGGAATCAAACCAGGATCCTTTGGTCAAAAGGAAGAAGCTCTGACCACCACACTACTGCTGCCTCTTAAAACTATACATAAAAATGTTCACATTTTTTCAGTGTTATTGTGTCTAGTTTAATAGCAATTCTTTTAATCCTCCATCTGTAAGTACCAAACGTGCTCAAGTGAGACGCCAATGTACATAAAATACATATTATTCAGACATGGAACAACAGCACGTCAGGTCATCACGGAGTGTCAACAACCTTCTTGTGAAATGTGCAAGTTTCCACAGCCTTTAATATACATGTCCTCCATTCAAAAGTCCTACTGTGTTCAACACTTTTTCTCAGTTTACATCATTATATTGTTATAGCAAATTAAGACGAAGCTCACAGCAGCACTACCTCAACCATGCGGGCATCGGCTGTCAATCTTGCCTTCCGCTCCTCTGCCAGTCTCAGTCGATACTCTTGCAGCTCCACCTGGTCAAAGTATAATAGCATAGTGTAAAGTCATACACAGACATAACATATACGTGCGCGCGCGCACACACACACACACACACACACACACACACACACACACACACACACACACGTTGTATTAAATCTTAACCTACATAAATCTTTTTTATACTGAAAAATACAAACTGTTATGAAGGTAGCTACTATATATGCATCTCAAAATAAAAAGCATTAACATGTAGAAAACCCAAAAACAAAGAAATTTTAGTTTTTCTCGCTGCCTACACTGAATACACAGAGAAAAATTGCCAATTTGCAGCAATGCACCATATGAATTTCCTTCAATCCACTGACCATTGAAGGGCAGGAGTTCTACTGACATCCAAGTTACACTTAACTTTTCAGGTCTGTTACATCTCTAGCAAAATATGTATTTCATGCGTCAATTCTCAGTTACTAAAAAGCTATAGAAATTGTAAGAAATATGAAAGGATTTTTATAACTATGTCATCATTTTGGAACGGACTGAAAACATATTAGTTTTCTTTAGGATAGGATAGCAGCAAAATTTGCTTACATAGCAGCTGGATACACGAGACACTCATAAGACATATAAAAATAAATAAATACAAGCAAAAATAATAATAATAAACAAAACAGCTGCAAAAAATAGATAATTGCTGGCAAATAAATGAGAGGCAGGTGTGAGCTGGTAAGAAGGACCCCCAGAAGTGCTTCTTAGTACACCTAAGTTGAATAACCCCTGGGCTAAGAATTCGTGGCGATCATTTTATTAAGGGGATGTGAGCCAATGTCCATGATGGTCTGTAACTTCCTCTTCACCACGGCATCTGCCACGGCCTCCACCAAATCAGGGCTCTGGCCCGCTGTCCTTAAGAAGTTTCCCATTTCAGAATTCACATGGGAACTCTATTAACATTTGACAATTCTGTACCTGCAATCGTTTATACTGGTGTACAGTGATCTTCTCCTGGGCTGCCAGCACTGGGGTCTGTCTGGAGCTCTCAGTTTCTTCTGATTCAGACTCTGTTTCTACGGTGACTTTTATACAGCTGGCTCTCTTAGAGGAAAAATGCAAATTCCATCAGTGGATTCGCAGTTGTGAAGTACTGCGCATTAACTGTGAAGGCTACGTACAACACTCAGCAGTTGTGAGGCACATGGCAGACAGGCTTGTGAAGTGAAAATTGTATGCAATGTGAACACATGACAGCATGGAGCATTGCAGTGGTCTAGTAAAACAACCAAGGCAAGGGGTCGATCAAAACGCTGCACTTAATATAAAATGCTTTTGTATCAACATCCATTTATATTTGTTTATTCATAAAAATGCAAATTAAAATATACACACTGCCTTTGGTAAGCACATTAATAATGCTGGTTATGGTAGAAAAATGATGGATAAATACTAGTGTTGTCTAGTAGATAAACCGACTATTCCTGTCAAGAGAAGCTCACCACACAGAGGGAAACATGGTAATGTCTGTGTGATTGATAGTCATGAACGGCACCTCTGCCACATTCATTGACTCGATGACAGAACAAGTGTGACGCAGACAGCCGCTCACCTGAACAGACGGCTCTGTCATACTTGCGGCTTGAGGAATACCCCTTGAAAGAGAGAAGCCACAGATCACTTTCATCGCTTAAACCAGCTTTTGCCTGCATGCGGCACGTTGCCAGCCACCCGCTCTCACCGTTGTCTGCCAGCACGTGCGGCTGTGCGCCAAGGAATGTGCCTGGTGGGACCCGCCTGCAATGAATGGGCAATAGAAGGACTCCATCTGCCACTCAAAGATGTCCTCCGAGACCCTGAAATAGACGTTTTTACCAGCAAGAAATGCCCATTGACGTACTTTACTCAAATAATGGTTATACTCAGCAGAGCCAAAACTAATTACAAGGTTTATCAGATCAGTTACAAAAAACTGAGGCTGTAACAGACTCAGTGGATTATTTAAAAAAAAAAAAAAAAAACTTGAAGTTGAATAAAGTGAAGAATTAACAATTTCAGCATAATGGCAATAAATAATCAGAGCTGAAAGCTCCACGAACTTTTTGCCATTACCACTACAAATCAAATCAAATGACCCATGTGTGTGCAATAGAGCACACGTTAAAAATATCTCTGGGGGGGGAAGAAGAAGAAGAAAAAAAAAAATCTGCCGGTTTTTAGCAGGAAGATCGGCCGGATGTTTAGGTGTGACAGCTTGGATGTACACGCTCGGTGCTTGGAATACCTGTCTTCATCAACAGACCTGTTCTGAAGGCTGATTTTGCCCGCCCAACACTGGCAGGAATTCGGACTCGCCTCTGACCCGTGGGTTTCTGGGTATCTTTCAAAGATGGTGGCATGATCCAGGAGTACTAAAATTGACATACAAGTTGCTTATTTAAGCAAGTATAGTACAACAGACAAAGAAAAATGAAAACAACCAAAGGAAAGCAGATATGGGCACCGTTTGGGAACAGTATGAATTAATTTTTTTATAGCAACAATAACACGCACGCAGAATAAAACTGTCATACAATATGAGAATCTGCATTTTTTTCTTAATATGCTGTATGTGAGAATGAACATCTGCGCAAAACTATTACAGAAAAGGTAGTAGAATGCATGTGGTATCGAACCAACCTGAGAACTGTTTTCATCTGTGTTCTGGAGAACCTTCTCAATCAGCACCCTTATGAGGGAGATGTCTAGTGAAAAAAAAAACACTATTAGGAAAAAACAACTCCCACTGTGTTCATTCTTCATGTCAGGCCTTCCCCAGATGAAAGCTAATAATCACATTCTTGAACTGGAGCACTTCAGCAAGACTGTCCTCAGATTTATTGACAAGAACCTGGATAATCACCGAGGCTTTACGAATATGTCTGAGACCAAACCGGCCTTTCATCCTAATATTTGTCCTTTCCACCCTACAAAAATCTCTCTCATTTGCGCAATTAACACACTACAGCAAAAAACACGCATCATTACATACCGTTTACATACCATCATACTAGCAATAAGCCTGTAGTAACTTAACAACTTTGACAAACCTTTCAACCACTCTAACACGGTCGATAAAAGGTTTCTTAAACTAAAAAATGAGCACCCAATTACAAGTATGAAACAGGAGTTGCCAACATTGTACCAGGAGACATGAATAGAGCAAGGATTCTCTGTAACTAAAGTTTTACAATTAAAAATTTTAATGACAGCTCACAACCTCCTGTAGTTAAGAAGAAGAAGCATGTGACTGAAGAGCTTACCCACAAGAGGGTTCTTCCTGATGTCTAACACTGTAATGGTGGTGTTGGACTCCAGGGCCTCCAGCAGAGCCTTGGCTCCCACATTGGAAAGGCCACATTTCTGCAAGTCCAAGGCTATCAAAATATAATAAATCATACTTAACATTAACTTATAAACAACAGACCATCTCAGGCAGTAGAGGGGGGGTTAAGATCAGTATTTATTCCAGTTGGTCATTTTGTGGTGACTTTACTGCAAATATTAACCTGCAACAACACTGAACAGCTGACACGGCAAGTATGAAAAATATACAAAAAAGGAAACAAAACACATCCCGTTGCTAAAATATAAATTTATCTACAAATGTTCCCATGACACCAGTGCAGGTACATGCCCTCCTCATGAGTCCTCATTCCTGGGTTCATACAAAATGTGAACACGCAGTAATTGTGCGTAACCATCTGACCTTTGACCCAAAGGTCCTCTGCCAGCTCCTGGGCGAGGACAGCAGCTCCTCGGTCTCCAATCAGGGTGTTGCAGTTCAGAGTGATCCTGCGAAGGCCACTCATGCTTTCCAGCTGTGGCTTCCGGTAGCGCAGGCTCTCAGCCCACGCCACACTGTGTCTCCTCATGGCCTGATGCTGTACGGAGGAAGATGACAAACCGGAGCTTAGGACACTACGGCCTGTATGCTGGTATGAAATATCCCAAAAAACAACACAGGTATCTCAGATGTCACCTTAAACTTTAACCCTCTTTCTCTAAAAACAAAGGTTCTCAAACTTCTATGATCCATGGACTATTTAAACCAAGTCACAACTACAGTGGAGTACCTATGACTATGTCCACTTATTAATGTACTAAAATAGCCAATATTGAATTAAATGTTAAGAAAATTACTCATGTTTGCACATTTTGCAAATGTTTTTAATCATTTCTCATATTTTTTTTTAAACGTTAATGTGAAGAACGCAGCTGCTTTTGCTGAGCCATCAGTGACGTCTGGATCCAATCTAGGCAACTTTAGTCTCCCTCGTCCTTGTTTTCAAACTCAAAGCTTATAATTGTAAGTTGATGGGGAATGCAATGGATGCTCCAGAGCTGTTCAGCATATTCCAATCATACATGGAGCCAAGTCAAACTTTTCCCAGCAAATAACAGCTTCAGTGATCCATCCAATGGCAACTCCACAAGATGGTCCACCTCCCTCGATGGAAGGTTGATACCTGTCACTTCAGTTCAACCAGTATTTGCATTGAATATGAATTGAAATACATACTCAGGTAGTCCTTCCAAGTGTTTTTTGAAATTATCAACAATCTGTTTACTGTTTTCTTGCTCAGACGTAACTAGAAAGTAGTTGTTGAGAGCTGTGAACGAATTAAATTCTTGGCAATCAAGGTGATGAAACCATAGCTTTGTCAGTAAAGCCTTAAAAAGCGTCATTTCTGCCCTGTAATACTAGATTCTGTCCATTGAGAACGGTAACAATTTCAACAAGATGTTGAGCAAGCCCACATAATTCACGCATCCATTCTGACAACTGAGGCTTTCAACATTCCCTGTCATTCACACGTTTTGACCAACTCCAGACAGATGGTAAATACTTTGCCACATAAAAGCAAAATAAAAATCTGGCATAGCAAAGCAGTTGGATGTGCTCATTTCCCATGTCTTCACAAAAAAAGCTTTAGAAATGTGTACTCAGAGGGCATCCATTGATCATTTTTACAGCCTCATCACAAACCATTTTAAGTCCACCTGGCATTTTTTGGAGTCAGTTGTTCACAATGAATACAACAATGTGTTACTACAGCCTGTAGTACAACTTTTCTGATGTGTGCAGGACAAAGCATATTCAGTACTAATACCAACCTTTCATTTCCAGTGAACTTTACGGCTTACACTGAAATTATTTAACTCAAAAATGGCCACACCTGTTGTGCTGGTTGCCAGAAATGTGAGAAATTCGTCATGTGCTCCTCCAAAATACTCATACATGATATATGGCAGAGGGTATCGCCCACTATATGGGCAAATTCATCCAGCTAAATCGTGAAGTGCCAAGTTGGATGCCAGTGTGGTGTCAGCTGGCATTCCACATTTTCACCAACGGCTTTTATTTGACGTTGAATGCTATTATTCGAAAGGGGTACCCTATCGATCACATTTTTTTTGCCTCAGCTTGACATTTATTATTCATCCACAAGCAATAAAATATATTATCTTCTCATTCTGCATAAATTCTTTTTATTTGTTCTCAAACAACTGAAGAGGTTTTCCAAAATACCGGATGTGTTTGGGTTCAAAACACCGTGTAAGCTATGAGGGCTTCGTTAGTCAAAGTTTCATAACAAACAACATAATAAGGGCTGTGCCAAAAATCCCATTCTCAAAACACCGTTACGCTTTCTTTCCACTTTATTCTTGTTGTTTTAAATTAAGACAATGGTTGGGAGTTACCACTACTTTTTTTCCTGCAACTTCAATAACACTTTCTTTGTCACCTTTGTCTGAAAGGAACATGGACAAAGACGTCGCATCAGCCACACCGTCTAATTCCTTGTGAACGTTTGGCTGTTGGAAATAAAATGACACCGTTGCTAGTCTGGTTCACAAAATGCTTCACTTATCACTTCTATTCTGCATTTTATTTCCACCTGCACTGTCATTATGGGTGCTGTAATTGTATGCGCGTCGGGGTGCCAAAATTAAGTTAGCGATCCTTAACCCTTTTGCTTTGACTGCTTCTTTAAATTACACGTTGGATGGCCAAACTCAAAGATATTTCAATGTAATGCCAATCTAGAACGAGAAACTGAAAAACACAAAGGTCGAACCGTACTAAACAACATAACCACGCAATCACAACAAACAGCTACCCCGAACAGACTCCCTCCTAAACATCATTTAGTCAAAGCCTATAATCTGTCCATAACATAAACAATAGGTCACCAGACACCTTTTTAAGTTTGATGGTGGCTGCAAACGACTTGGGTACAGTGGAGTGTCATTGCCCTCAACGAAAGCAAAATCTTACCATCCTGAAGCAAACAAATGCGTTCAGGTGGTTTCGTCAGGCATATGGCTAGAACAGTGACTCTGCAGAGATTTGTCTGCATCGAGCACCAGTGACATACAGGACAGCTGCCCGTCAACACTACCTTGATGATGGTGGCCATGTGTTCAGCCCCACGCCAGGTTAAGTTGCAGCCGGTGAAATCCACAGTCTTGATTGAGGCAGAGTACTTCACACTTTGACAGATTGCTGAACATACAGAACACAACATGTGAAAACTACGAATACAGACATATCCTTTAATACCACATGAAGTAATACCATCAAAATGTGTTCAGAGACCACAGTATGATGACATCTCATTCACTTACTTTCCAGTCCCTCATCGGCTATAGGGCAGTACGCCAGTGAAAGGTGTTCTAAAACCTCACTTTTGGCTAAACCCTGAAAGGAGAAAATGAGGATGAATAAATAAGCAAGCAAGCAAGAACTGACTCTGAAGTTCATCTAGTCCTGAACTTGCTTTCCCGCCTGCTAAATGTGGCAGGTGCAGTACCAGTAAAATGTTTGTGTGCACTTGCTAGAAACTTAAGAGACATTCGGACAACAAGTTTATGCAAGAAATCAGCCAACCTGTCATACCAGCACTTCTGCAGCAGTTCTCAGCAGCATGGGGCTGCATTTCTTTCACTCTGACCAGTTCGTGCCATGTGAACATTGCCCAGATGCACCCAAACTTGTTACTTGTACATCTGGTTCTGTTCTGTGGAACCTATCCTGGCTATAAAACTATGCCCTACTACACACATACACACACCACAAACTTGTTTAAACTGACCAATTAACCTGAAACACACATCTTTGAACTGGGACAGGAAACCAGAACACCTGGAGAAAACCCATGCAGACATAGGGAGAACATGTAAACTCCACACAGACTGAGCCAGATTCAAACCCACACATCCCAGGTACTATGAGGCAGTAGCATGACTCAGTGCACCATCATGCTGGTCTGTATCTGTACAAATGTATATAGTCTGCAATCACACACTCTTTTTAAACACATATATACTATGCATTCTTATGTATTATTTTTCTTATTATTTATTCCTTTATGAGCTGCCTGATGCTGCTGTTGTGCTCAAGATTGTTTAATTTCGCCCCCTTGCTTTGGGAATAAAAACGCGCAAATGTGTGTACTACAGTGGTGTACCTAATAAATTGGCAACTCGTTACAATATCTAAATATTTACATAAACCCTTGGATAAAGGTAGTATAATATGCCATACCTTTGTCAGAGTAATAAGATCACGAGGCCTCAGAGGTAGTCCACAAAGCTGGAGGGTTCGGAGACTCGGAGAGATACTGAGACACTCTCGAACAGCCTTGCACAACTGGAAAGTCATGTCCTTTGAACGAAAGGCTGGGATCCTCTTCCTAAATGATGATCTGTAGCGGTCTACTAAGACAAGAGGAGCACTTCTCAAAGCATCAGTCAGATGTTCCAGTACACATTACATCTGTGCTACATCTTCTCTTCAAGACTCAGTGAACATGCTCACAAAAGACACAACATGTTTTAGATGTATTGGTGGCTAGGAAAACACTAACAAATTTGAGGAAACAAAGAAAATGAGCACTTTAAAAGAATATACAGGTTCCAACGTAATAACATCCTCTCTCCAGTACCCACCTGGCTCTCCAAAAGCAGGCTGGTATGAACTTCTGATGGCCACATGGTGAAGATGTTTATTAATGGCCAAGGCACGTAGTATTGGTGTCCAGTCAGCCAGTTTGAGTCGATCTCCACTAAAGTCCAGCACACCCTGGCTAAGGTTGGCCTTGACCGCCACAACCGGGAGCAGGTCTTGTGAAGCACAGGCGTAGTCATAGTATGATCCGAAGTCCAGAGCTCCCCTCCTCCGAATCGCAACTGAATCTAACATGGTGGACCTGGAAAAACAACGATTCACAAGCAATATACCATTGTAACATTATAATTGTTTCACATCTCCCCTGGAACTTTCCAAAAGTTTCAACCTGGTGTTTGATACTGGAAAAGGGCCGCTGTTTTGTGCTACGGACGATCTACATGTTAGACTTAAGTGGATTTCCAGAGGAACACCCGCAATACTGGTAATACAGACCATAGCTTTGCCATAAACAAAAATATCTCTTATCTAACACGCAGGGGACACCCGTTTCAACAATGATTTGTTAATAATATCTTAAAACACGTGTGACAACCCACGGAATTCAGTGTCTGATTTCACGCCGCGAGCAGAATCACAACTTGAAATCAGCGGCAGGGCAAACTGCGCATGCCCGACAGAGTGCCGCCTGGACTGGCAAGGAGGGGAAAACTTTCCGTCACACCTTGTCTTGCTAACATCAAGCAGCAAAATCATAAAGCTATCAGTGACCGCTAAAGACCGCAACAGCAGAAGCGAGATGTGCATAATCTTCATAACAGCGCTTGTGCATACATTCACAAACAGGCGAAGTCGCCACCTTATCTAAACATCACAATTCCTCTATTCCTGTATTGCACTATTATATTTGTGGATTTTGCATTTCCGTCCACACAGCTCTCGCACTCTGTGAGACATAGTGGCATTAAAAAAAAAAAACACGACGGCAGTCCATCCCACCGTAGAAAGCACCGCTTGGCTGCGCCGTGTCGCCGTGTCGCCGTCCCTCAGCGTTCGTCGTTTCCGTGGTTTCATGCAGCTGCCGTTCGAAAATGGCAACGTTTTGGCTCCGCCCAAAAGCTCCCATGGGCCTTTGCGTGCGCGCTCGCGCTCTGTTTACGCGAACGCCCCCTGTGGCAGGATTCAGAAAAGGCTGCGACGCCGCTCCCTTGTCTGTCTGTCTGTCTGTTTCCCCTCACCCTTCAGTAACGAATCTAGACGTGGCCTGTCGCCGTGGCCTGTCGCCGGTCCGCCACGGGGCGACTAAGTTCTGACCGTGGAAGCTGCGGAATGTCTGTAGCTGAAAAGGTTGGTCAGAATTTTGAAGCACGTGACCGCCCAGCAGGGTAAAGCTAAGTACCACCTGCCCCCCTGCAGCCTAGAGGACTGAACCAGCTGAAGTAAGTCAAATAATAATATATAAATGTAGTTATCTGACATTGGTAGTGACTGAAGGGCTCTTAAAATATTGATCATCCGGATAGTTTGGCCAGTCTAAACTGCCCTCGGGATGTAGTTCGACAGCCTGTCGTGCAGTAATTCCGGGTTAGACTCCAGACCAGCGTGACCCTTGAACAACATGAAGCAGATAAGGAAGGAAGGAAGGAAGGATGGATGGATGAAGGAATCATCCATGTAGCCTGTTGTTCTTACAGAGGGAACTTCAGGTATGGATCACAACACAATGGCATATTAAGAGGAAGGCTGTCTGCTCCAGGTGCCCAGCAGAAAGAACAAAAGAAAGCTTGCCGGGAATTTAAACATGTCTACAGGGAGATTTTTAGGGGAATAACGCATGTGAAGACGAATAAAATAATGATCCAAGCTCTTGCCAGAACCCCACCATGAGCCCAGGTGCTTTAGAAACTCCCTTCTTTCACCCATGTTTTTTCACTTTATTTGTGTTTTGTAAAATAACTTATAATATTTTCACAAGTCATCGCCAGCAACCTAATGGAGAAGTTGGGAGACAGGACTGAAGAAACAAGATCTTTATTCCTGCCCAACATATTTAAACACTGGCACTCACAGAGTGCAGTGAAGTCCCACCAAAATGCTCTCAGGGTATTAAACACACATTCCCCCAGTATCTCCCCGCAATGGTCAGAACCTCTGCTATGCTACAATACAAGAAATATGATAAAACAAAATCTAATTTGTTCACGGAGGATTTTTTTGTTTGTTTTGCCTATTCACTAAATCAGGTGGTACATGCAGTTGTTACCATAAATAACAGGGATAGCAAGGGCTGGTTGGGTGTGGGTTCAAATCCAGCTCATTCTGTGTGGGATGGGTGTCCTCCCACAGTCCAAAGACACGTGTTTCAGGTTAATTGCTCACTGTAAATTGCCTATAGTCTGTGCATGTGTGGTCATCCTGCGATGGACTGGTGACCCATCTGGTGGGTTGTTTCATAGCCTAACACCCTACGATTCTGTGATAGGCTCCAGACCACCGTAACCCTGGCCAGGATTAAGCGGTTAATGATGATGGATGGATGGTTGTATAATTTTGCCACACAGGGTACTGGGGCGGGGGGTGCTGAAGAAAGGCTCCGCCTCAGGTGCCAAATGCCTTAGGTACACACGCAACAGCAAAACATTAGTGCTGAATGAATAAAGCTAAAGGAAATAAAAATAAAAAAGTCATAGGGTTTAAATGCATCAGAAAGCTCTGAGATTATTGTGGCATTGTGAAATTCTCATTACAGCAAGGTATCAGATTGGCCATTTTAAAATTAGCAAGATGAGCTGAAATTTGAGAAGTCAGTCCACTGTGTATCTGAGAGAATAGGTGTGTTTGAGTGTTCAATATTTCTGGAGATTAAATAAGCCGATGCATATAGTTAAACTGGGAAAAGGAAATAGCTGATCTCCTGTTCTTGAAGCACAGAAACCAACCTGCTCCCTTTGATTTGAAGTTGTATCATCCAGTTCATGTCAGCAGTGACCCTTCAGTTAAAAAACTCAAATCTTGACAGAAAACCTACTATTCCTATAGCACAACTTGAGTGAAACTGCCATTACTGCTGTCTAGCTTGCTGTCTGCTCAAATGTCTACATAAATGTATCTGATGCTGTCGGTATATCTGTTAAGTACAGTAAAAATATGTGTTTTCCCTCCTCTGACTTCCCTGCACACAAACACACCCAAGTCCTGAAAGTTGTGGCAATTCCTGATCATGAAGCTCATACCCTAGCTGGACAAAATTTCCTTAGTACTCCTTAGTACTTGTTGTTCCACAAATATTTTCTCATAACAGCGTTATCTTCCCCAAGAGGGGCGAGTATCTAGTTGGCCTTGGACCCTAGAGGCTTTATTTCCTGTCTTCTGTTGCCTTATTTTTGCCCCAGACATAATTTTTTTCATGTTTTCATCGTTGTTGTGCTTTAACTGTTCTGCTGGATGTCCATGCAACTTGTTATAATCATCTGTTAAGCAGGTTGAGGGAAACCACAATAAACTGAACTTGTGGACAACAGGTTGGGACAAGATCGACAGAATGCATTTTTTTTGTAAGTGTGTTTGGGTTAGACAGGTAATATGTGATGACAGTGGGAGAGAAATGTGATGTTAGTAAACAGCTCCAGTAAAATACCCTTGTGTGTAAATGGCCACAAAATTTTAAGTAAGTTGTTATTTTAAAAAAGTTGATATTGTATGTCATGCTGGACAAAAGAAAATAGCTGTTTAAATGGTTAAAGTGCAGCAATTTCTCTGATCCGTTTTTTTTTTTTAATTAGTTTATTACTCTGTAGCTGAGTAATAAACTAATTGACCTGCATGAACAGCAGTTTTAACCATGTCCTTAACATATATACACATTATAAAACGTCTAACATTTTATGGAATTAAAACAAAAAATTGCTTATTTATCCATTAAAACACATATACACATAGATTTCACTATATCAGTTTATCAGTCCTTACAAATAATATGTACACCATCATTGCTAGGCTTTGACAAGTCATATAATTTACTTTAACCAAGTGTAAACGTATGTTTCACAATGTATTTTTTCTAATAATTTCAATATAGAGTAAATATACAAAGCACATTTAATAGCAAAAAGCACTTTGTCATAATTCAGCACAAATACCTTTAAATACAACCAGAAATTTAATGTCATAAATGTGGTTTAAGTCTTGCCATACAGAATGTGGAACAGAATATTCAAAGCGAGTCAGTCAGAATCACTTACCCAGCACACACAGCTGGGCACCAGCGCTATGTCTATAAAACAATAGCAAGAAAACCTCGCACTAACCGATCTAGGTCACTTGTATCCAAAAAAACAAATGTGAAATTTATTTGTAATGACCTTACTGTTTTATGGAAAATTTACTGAGAAAACTAACAAGAATTCTACTTCCTGTTACATGGCAGATGTGAGAAGAGCAGACGGACACACTTGCCCTCAGTGGTGGCAAGGAAAAGGGAAACAAAAGTGTAGGCAAGACAAGCTAGGGAACAGACAGCCAAAACACAACCCAACACACACAAATAGCATAATGGTTTGAGGTGCTGTGTCTGTACTGAGAAGTTGGAGGTTCAACTCACACCTTCTGCTGTAGCACCCTTAAGAAATGTACTTCCCCTGTGTTATTCTCCCCCAAAAAATCACAGCAGTACAGCAAGGTAAATGATTATAAACACTTTTGGAGAAAGGTGCCAGTTAAGAACGCAGCTGTAAGAGGAATGTAATATTCTTCTGCTCTGCTGCAGAGTGAAAATTAAACATTATATCCCCACTAGAACACTAATGTCTGCAAAATAATAATTACAGCAGGATAACATAGGTGAGGTCTATATCAGTACGTGATTACTTTTTGAAGTCTGTTCGTGCACATTATACAGTTTAATTCCTTTTTTCCACTTTCAGACTACATTTATTCCATCCATCCATCCATCATCCTTAACTGCCTGTCCCGGTCAGGGTCGTGGCAGTACAGAACCTCTCTCAGAATCAGTCACTGCAAGGCTGTGAAAGGACACCCTGGACGGGAAAGCAGTCTCTTGCAGGGTAACTAGACTTGTTTTTAATCTGGAATAAAATTAACCCTGCAACTTCAACCGTTTTCAGATGCAGCATCTGTTTATTTCAGCATAGTGAATAGCAGCCCTGTCTGGATTCATAGGCACCAGGTTTGAACCCTACCTCCAGCTGTTGTACCCTTAAGCAAGATAATTACACTGAATTGGTTCGGTTAAAATGGCCCAATGGTATTAATGGGTAAAACTGCTATAAGCAGCTTAACATTGTGCGTTTCTTTGGAGAAAAATCTCAGATAAATGAAAAAAAGGAATTTGTATTAATGTACAATGTCTAAGTTACCGTAGATAAGAACATCAGTTGAGCATAAATGAAAGACAGCTGTAACAGTTTAGGGCCAATTGTCCATTTTCTTAATCTGTGAATATCTTTGAATTTTCCTTTACCCGGGGCGTCGCTTCATCTTGCTCCTGACTGATGACAACGAAAGGGGTGGAACAATGAATTATAACACGCTGCACGCTTTCATCTCATCTTACACAGTCGTAATGACACACATTTGTGGCAATTTCCCCAGGTACTAGATCTAGGACAAGACACTTGGGTCTAATGCCAGATTGTAGAGTCTTTTAAATAATTTTCATTACCTTATATAGGTCACTTAAGTTACGAGTATTCAATGCCTCGTTGAGGTAAAATAGGACAGCACGGGGGCACGGCAGCTAGCGCTCCTCTCACCTTAAATGTGAAAGGTGAGTTTCACCCCAGGTGTCTTTTAGTCACATTTGTTTCTTAAGCACAACCTTTCATTTGCAAATCATCTACTAGGAAACATAGTGTTTGGGTGTTAAAAGAACAGACTCTTAAGTGGAGTTGGTGAAGGAGGGTGTCAAATAATTTTGTAATAATCTCAATAAAGCTCATATATTTTATAAAAGTGGGGAAAAAATATAATGGGGTTGTACAATGAATTTTTTTTAAAATTTGTAATTTTAGATTGTATATGTTAAGCATAACAACTTGTGGCTTCCATCTTTCAGGACATAAGAATTTGTTATTTGAAATATTCACTTATGTATGTCTGTTTCCTTCAGCTGAGCTTTGTGAAAGTATTGTGTCAGCTGCCAAAAATAACTTTTTATCCAGTTTTATCTCATGTTTTTCAGCACCCATGTCTACATCTGGTAACAACTGTCATCAAGACACCATAAATGACACAAAAAATATGTACATGATTTTACTTCAATTAAAACTGAACTTTTTTTAAGTAGCCACATATATTTAGCTGCTGGTCATGTGAACACAAAATAAATCTATTGCAGATTCATGCCACTTAGAATTGAACTGTTAAAATGCCTGTGTATTGATTTAAATTGTATACATTCCGGATTCTTTTCTGTACTGGGACGTACCGCATCACCCAGTCATTTATTTTCATTTTTTCCCCATCTACCCTGTCTCACTAGCCATTGCAAACTGTGGCATTTATGCCTGTATTTCAACAGTGATTTTCAAAAAAGATGAAATTCCAGTCAAATTTCAAAGAATTTCAAATGAAAATTACAACAGCATAAATCTCTATATATGAAGCTTGTTCTCTGTTTATTCTTTATGCACGGCTTTGTTTTTACAAAGTCAAACACTTGAAATTTGGCACACCGATAGTTCTCACCTTAAGTGATGCTTTGCTTAGTCAGGCGCGTGCGCCCGTGCACACACACACACACACACACACACACACACGGAGTTCTACACACATTAGTAATGTGTGCCTCCAGACAGTTTCCTGTTAATTTTAGAATATGAAGGCAAACAGGCCACTTCGCTCACACACACACACACCAGGAAGGGGGTTGTGGAGATTTTGTACTGAAAGAACAATCCAAAGTGGTGACGGGGAGGAGTGATGGGGGTGTGTCCTGGAGGCAGGGAGGGTTAAGAAATTAAACATTTATTCATAACACATATGGCAATGGACAGTTTACTAACGCAAAGATAATCAAGTTTGGTGACATATATTTTATTTATCTTCTCCTTTCCAGCTTTCCACTGGACTATGACTGGCGCGTCACTCCCTGTGGAGCCCGCCTGTTTGACAGCACTGACAATACTATTGTACTGAATGCATCGCTGTAATGGTAATACAGTTTTGTGATGAGATGAGGTGTTATTGCTATTTACCTTTGCACTTTCTGCTCGGGTAGCACCAGGTAACTCAGTTTGATACTGGTTTCTAGTGGGTGCAGCAGTTGCCCTTCATGGTCCGAGAGACAACCGCAGGGTACTGTGCTGTAGTGAGTTCCTCTTGGCTCCGATAGAGGGTGCTATGTTTGGCGAAACCCCTTTTTGTGAAGAACACACTAACAATAATGAATGACTTTATTTAGGGGTTCAGACAAGCTGGACCCTGGGCCTATAGTTCTGGTTCTGCGCATCCCAACATGGACAGGTTCTGGTCATATCCTGGGCTGTTTGGTTGTACACCAGTGGAGACAGACAAGGCAAAGTGCAACAGCACCGAGCCTCAGCTGCATAGGAAGTCGCAGCAATTGTTAATATAGGAAAGGCACAGGAGCACATACAATAACCCTGAGGAAAATAGCGCTGATCTGCTTAAGAACACAGGAGCCAGGGTGTTGGCCGACCACGCACAATGACATGCCATAATCCCATAAGACCACACGTTTGTTCATGGTAAAAGAGAAAATGAAACAATAGACACTTTATCTCATCGGCATTTTTTAAACTATATCCTCCTCCAAGCCACTTTCTTAGAACAGCTTAAGGACAGTTATCTAAAAGTTAGATGCGTGACCTTATAATCATTGATTATAATTTAATTTTAGAACTAAAATAGTATATAATATACTTATGTTATGTAATAATTCTGCTTGGGTTATAATAAATTTCATCAATCTGGGCTCAAAACCTTCTGTTTTGTTAAAAGTAGTGAAGTCATGGAATAATAGAAATATGATATAATAAACATTTATTTGCTAATAGTTGATACAGTGACAGCAGACGTTCTCTGTATTAGATACAAGTCACAGAATGCCTGTCTAATAAACGCAATAGTTATTATTAACTTTCAGTAGCTGCTGTGGAATAAACACATGATGCCAGGACTGAATTGACTGAATAGACTCATGGCTTTTCTGCTGTGTGCAGTTACATGAAGAGAGCTGGTGAGAGAAGAATTCATACGCTTTCCTACCCACCCCGTGATAAATTGTCTTCTTGTGCATATGTGCGTATGCGTGCGTGTGTGTGTGTGTGTGTGTGTGAGAAACCATGCCAGACCCCGAGTACTGTCCGGATAGAGAACGCAGCCTTTCCAGGAATTCCACTTACTGTGGGATGAATAGACAGTATTGTCATTATGCAACGAGGCAACAGGATGAAAAAAATGCATTACGCTGTTTATCATGCAAAAACATGTGCTTTCTATGAACTCAGGCTAATACATATTTCACTCTTGCATTTACTGTTTTTTGTGAATAAAAAAACTGCAATTAAAAGCCTGCAAATCAAGTTTTCTATGGAGACAGCTGAAGCCCTAAGGGTGGCAGTGGAATCTTTAGAGGTCCAGTGGAAAAACCCCATCCCCCCCACACCAAATTTCTTTTACTACAAGCAACCGTTCCTCCAAAGACTGCAGTAATAAATGCACCTGACCTTATTGACCAGAAGGTTCTCAGTTCCTGTCTCAGGCGTCAACTTTCTGTTACACCCTTCAGAAAAGCTTTGCAGCTGCTTGAGTATAAAACACTGCAACAAACAAATGTTTTGAACATAAAAAAACAATTTAGAAGATGCTTTTAATAACTGTCTGCTAAGCTACTTAAATGTGTGCAGAAATATTTAGTGGCAATGAAGCATTTCAAAAACTATGCATACTGTACATTTTGGTAGTTTTTATTGTGAAAAGTATCCATCGTCATTTATACATGGGCTGCTATATTGTTTTAAACCAATATTTTGTCACACACATGCAGAAGAAAACTCACTGAGTGATAGAATAGAAACGGCACCTCAGTTTAGATTTTTTTACTGTAAAGGGCTTTGCAAAGCTATAAGAAAGGGTGCTTTATAAAATAAAGTTTATTACTTCTATTATTATTATTATAGTTAGTAAAATCTGCTCAGCAGAAGCAATGCATAGAACGATTCTAAAGATTTAGCTGTTCTGAGCAGTTCCTGGAGGCAGGGAGATGGATCAGCAAGTAGTCAGCAGAGAAGGTGTGGCGGGTGCACAATACGCCTGTAAGCGTACATGAAGGTTAGCAGGTGGCTGCGGGGGGGGGGGGGGGGTT
>UFQX01000114.1:86764-118693 GCA_900497675.1 Arapaima gigas
GGGGGGGGGGGGGGGGGGGGGGGGGGGGGGGGGGGGGGGGGGGGGGGGGGGGGGGGGGTTATATTGCTGGTAGAAGCACGTGACATAACAGGTTTGAAGTGAATTATAAATATAACCACTGAAAAAAAATGACCTGGTTTTGTCATACGTGTGCTCAGCTTCAGTAGAAACGTCTTGGCTCAAGAGCCTCGAAAGTGTAGCTACAGTGGTTAGTTCTCACAAACCTCTCCGAGCCATTAAACTGAAAGCTGTACATGCTGATATGTTTTGCTGGTTTGTCACCGTGTGGCAGACATACCGGATCTGTCCCATCATCTACAGTTAGAGCCGCACTTTCGTCCTAGGTTGTGTATTGCTCTATAGCACCGACTGATCACGAGACACAAGGCGAAAGGTCCGCCAATCACAGGAGTGCAACAAAATGCCAGGGGAGGATGTGCAATTCATGTACAGCAATTCATAACATATCCTAAGAAAGTCAATTGACTCTGTCCACATATGTTTATAGTTAATTACCAATAAACTACAAGGATGTGACAGACAGCGCAGTGCAGTCTAGGTGCAGAGCACCCAGGCCGAAATCCCTAAATTATTCTTTATTTATGACACCTGTGTCCAGGGAAATGTACAAAGTTAGGTTTGTACACCGACTCACAAACAAGCCATTTACTGTATATCGCTGAAGTGGTTCTGGGCAGGAACCTTACTCAGGGGTACTACAGCAGGAACAGGGACTAGAACCCAGGGTGACCGCCTTAACCACTAACGTACGACAATCCGACCGATTTACAGTTAGATACCTGTCGGAAGCATGTGGCAGAACCTCGCGGCTTCTTCTGCTGTACTCTCAGGCCACGTCGGCCCAGGAAGTGACACTGTAGCTGCAAAAGATGGCTTTAGTTATCACATTTATAGCTACAGCTTTTCACTTACAATTCCTCTGGGAGGGATCCGGACACGTACTTAGGTGGCCTGTGTAACAGTACTGTATGGCTACTCTAAAGAGAAATACTCTGTATTTGACTGTGTTCTTGTATAAAGGGTTGTACATAGTTATGGTTTAATATTTTACTTACAAAACAGTGCGTTAATATGTCGTTTTCAATATTTTTAATGGAATTTTAGAAGTTTTTAAAGCTTTTTCACAGTAACTGCTAGCTAAAGCTGTATTTCTGCTTTCTGCGACGTGAGGAATGAGCCATCTGGTTACTGTTTCAGTTCCCTGACCACCACACCCCCTGCTGTTGGCGAGCAGAACTACTCCGCGTAACAGTTTACATCCACTGACCACGGACAGCTGCAGAGCCATGACATGTACATTTAAGCTGTAGAAAATAGTTTACCCACAGGTGTGGCTACGTGAAGAAATGTGGCGCACTGTTCCACGGGAGCGCGCAGGGGCGTCCACTGGGCGCGCTCCCCTCCCCGATTCCCGACGTCACTCCGCCATGAGCGGGCGCTCTCAATAACACAATTACACGCGTGGAATTGAGGGAACGGGGACAGAAAAGGAAGGAGAATTTTCCTTTTCGTTAAACAGACGCACTTGGAGCAAAACAAGCCGAAATGGTGTTCTTCTAGGCAGGCGCTTGCCGGGGAGCAGTCGGTAACGTTCGGTCGAGACGTGCCGAGGTTGTCGTCCGTGTTTTTTTTTTTTTCTTTTCCTCCCCCCTCGGCTTCTCCAGCTGGAGATAACTGTATTCCTGTCAAGCGGATTGGAGCGAAAGTCCGCCATATTCTGCCTCACCACGCCCGGGAGCCGCGCGACTCGCAGCGAGGGCACGGAAAGCACAGCTCGTGCACCCACCCGCGCGCCCCTCCGTCTGTCCGTCTCCGCGTCAACTCGAGGGCAGCGCGCGACCCACGAAGAAATAATGCCGTTTTGGGGCGAGGTGGCGAGAGCTGGAGCGCGCGGCGGGAGCGCGTAGCCCGTTTCCGACAGGATCTGCCGCTCGGACCGACGGGGGAGAAGAAGCTCGTCGCCTCCATTAGGACTCGGGGGCCGCCGCTTGTCTGCTGTCTGTCTGCCCGAGAGCGAAGCAAGACGGGGGAGGGGGCTTCAAGCACGCAGATACAGAAATACACACGTTTTCCCCCTTTTCTACATGTTCTCCTTTCATCGCGAATGTGTCCATGGTTTTTTTTTCCGGTAGCTGAAGCGAAGGTGCGTCTTCCTAACGCTGGCGGAGGATTTTAATGTTCTCTGGTATTTTTTGTTACACATTTTTAGTGTTGAATATACGAGAAGTTCAACGCTCTGAGGCACAGGTTTATTTTTTCGGGTGAAGAATGACCCTGGAGTCCATTATGGCGTGTTGCCTTAGTGAAGAGGCGAAGGAAGCCAGGCGGATCAACGACGAGATCGAGCGGCAGCTCCGCCGGGACAAGCGAGACGCTCGCCGGGAGCTCAAGCTGCTGCTGCTGGGTAGGAATTCGCCGTGGACGGACGGGCGGGCGGGCGGCCGGTTCTCGCGCCGCGCCACCCCCGTTTACTCCATTTACCACAGTGTTGGCAGCGCGCGCCGCCGCATGCAAATCCAGCGGTCCGCTGTGTCAAAGGGGGCCAGTTGTCAGAATTGCCTGTTTCGCGCAGTATTTGCATGGGAGTAGTTTAGAAAAGCCGTGTTTTACCCAGCAGGTGGTTGCCGCCCAGGCGGGGACAGGCCGAGCTGTGCGGCGCACCACCCGCCTCCCACCGCCCCGCTCTAACGGCATCTTCACAAACAACCCTTATTTGTACCCCTATTTTACTTTATGCGGGGGTGGTGAGACGAGTGCGATTTTACCGCGCTCGTGACCAGTTTTCATCAGTTGCTGGTTAATAAGTTGTACTGATTTAATTATTTGCATGTTCTCTGTGCCATATAGGTGAATACGGTGCTTGAACTTGTCCACGGGAGTGTCTGTCCTTCATTGAAATGGCCTGTCTGCTGTGCAGAGGGTCTGTCTGTGTTTGTGTGTGGGTAATACAGAGGTGTGTAGAGATGTTTAATAATGCTATGTTGCCTGCAGAGTGACTTACC
The DNA here is from genome assembly GCA_900497675.1 of Arapaima gigas. Lineage (NCBI taxonomy): Eukaryota > Metazoa > Chordata > Actinopteri > Osteoglossiformes > Osteoglossidae > Arapaima > Arapaima gigas. Next base: position 89,788 of record UFQX01000114.1, read on the forward strand.
TGTGCTGGACTCTCAGGTAAGAGTGACAAAGAGTTTTCGTAAGAGACAGTCTTACCCTGGCACTGTGATAATTCAGTCAGCGGTTAGTTTATGAGCTGCTGAAACTGTAGACAAGATCAATCCAGCCACCATTAATACATAATAAATGCTGTAATCAGATTGGATAGCTGAGCTAAACTCTCAGGTAAAATTGATACACATAATCAGAATAAAGGTAATGTTGGAGAGTAGAAGTCAGTGGCCTGTTCTGAGCGCACAGCTAACATCCCCAGCCAGCCTTCTTACTCCAGCCTGCAACGTTACAAGTGGGCAGGCGAGGTTAGCAGCCCCCCTGGTTGTTCTGCAGTGTTTTCTGAATTGTCAAAACTGATAAAAAGGTAATATTAAGAGGACATTTTGGCTCATATTTGAAGGAACACGGGGCATTCAGAACACACTCTTGCATCTTACTGTGGATGTAAGCTTTGTGTAGTTATTTTTTCATTATGAATCTTGCTTTCATTTTGTTACATCTACAGTCACACTTGTTACCAAAGCAGGTCATGGTATTTATACACGGTATGTGAGAATACTGACATGGAAACTGTGTATTATGTAAGGAAAAGATTTTTTTTTATTCACTTCTCTCAGATTTTCCCTGCTGTGTACTTGTATCGAACAGTTCTTGACTTCTGTGTAGTTCTTTCTAATGTGAGAAACCGTTTATTCTCAGAGACCCCTTATCTAGGTTCAAGTCATGATGATACCCAGCCTGACTAGGATTGTAGGGTGTATTTAAGGCGAGTTACACATTAAATTTGATTTTGGTTCATTGCAAGGTTGTGTGTGTCAGAGAAAGAGAGACAATGTGAGTATTTGAGTCATTTTTTTTCTGGAAGATGAATAACTAGAAAATTGCAATGTGGAGAAAAATCTGCTCCTGTAGTTAAAGCATGTCTGTTTTATTCATCATTTGCACTTGAATGTTGTAGTTCAATTGTTTACAAGATCCTTGGTCTGTTAGCAACTTGTTCTAAATCCTTTAAATGTACAAGTAAGCTGCCAAAGCTGTTGTCAGTATGACACTATATTTTTATAAATTTATTTTTTAAACAAAAAATGTATAAACTGAAGCAGGTTTTTTAAGCAAAGTGGGGAAATCGGTGGAAGGCAGATGCATCTGACAGTAAGTTGAGCTGCAGGTGGAAAATTTTACTACTCTTACTGCTGTGTACCTTGACCCACAGCAGCAGTCTTGTGGATGAATGGGTTCTAGGCTGGGCGGTTGAAGCAGAATTTTATAAACGATCTCTTAACTGAAAAAGTTTCTAACTGTAGCCATGACACTGCTTGGCAGGAATTCTGAATGGGTTCTAAGCAGGCCACTGGAACTAACTGTACTTTTAAATGATAGGTTATGCATGAAATTTCTCGTTGGAGCCATTGGTTTTGTGAAGAGAAGTAGTGAATGGGTCCTGAACAGGGTCCTTACTCCAACAGGAGGAGTTTGTATATGACCGCTCATTGATAGATGTTCCGGCTGTAACCATGGGCCTGGTGGAGAAATACTGTGAATGGAATCTGGGCAGGGCCTCTGAGCTAGCAGTGCACTCTTCTGAAATGGTTCCTTGGAAGACTTGGGGACATTGTTGGTCTACAGCATGATTCCTCTGAGCATGTATGCAGGAATTGTGATATAGATCTCAATATTGCTGTTGGCAGGCTCTGAGTAAAACTCTTAAGTTGGGGAGATTGGTTTTCTTACTTAATTTTGTTCTGTTGGTATAAGGAGCTGTCTTCATTTTCCCCTTATTTGTTTATATCTGTTAAATTTGAAACATGTACCAAAACACTGCTTGTGTTTTTTGTTGTTATAAAGTAGATCTTTTCCATGAGTTGGAAGTTTGCATGAACATTCTCTGCATTTTGCTTGAGGATATCTGACCGTAACCTGTACTGAACCAGTAGGTAGAGATTCGGTGTACTGGTCCAGATAGAGAGCAGCTTTGTGAAGATTTTTAATTTATAATATTTCTTTATATATTTCCTAATGTCTGATTGTGAGGGCTGTGAAAATTGATATTAGCTCAGTCACACGAATTGGTGAAGTTAGCCATTTTGATGAGCATAATAAAGTACTATACAACAATACTACTGTTGATGGGGGTTTTTTTCAAGCCACAGATTACAGCATATTGTATTTCAGCATCAGTATAATGTAGTGTAATTAACCATTCTTTGCAGATATTGTTAGTTTTCCAGGGTCATCTTGGGTTGTGGTGGTGCAGTGGATCACAAACATGTTGCAGGAAGGCTGCTGTATGTATGAGCAGTAACAACCAAAGCTCCTTTCTTCTTGAGCCCTGCTGGTCGACTTGAATGAAGTCGTCATGCATATGTAGTCCTTGCGTGGTGGCGATGGCTCAGTCCGTGAACATTGTCTGGAAAAAGGCACGCTCTGCGTGCATCACAAAGAGAAGTTGAGCGTGTTGTGTAGGAAAGCTATTTAACTGTTGTTTGTAGTTATAGTGCTGTGTTTTGATGTCTGCCTGACGATTGAGAGGAGCAGTAGTGTTAGCAGGTCTTCATCTTTCCCCATGAATAGTTGATACTGGATCACTGTTGCTCCAACTTGCCAGACAATTGAGGATTACTGGTATTTGGAGTATATAAGCAGGAATTCGGCCCTCCAGGGCTCATCTTTTTTCACTGGTTTTGTTTCCTGTTTAATGTGGAGAAGTAAAAACCATAGTTAACACCTTTAATTTGTTACTGAGTAAGAAAGGAATCATTCTGTTTGTAACCCTTGCTTAAGATTTTGGTTACTCAATCTGTTTTTGTAAAATGAACTGCCTAATATTTGTACAAGGTACCTATCCATGAGCGATATGTAATTGTGATATTGTGGCAACCCTGTAGTTTAATCATGCGATAAGACATGTCTTGGTTTGGCTCTTGGGGACTGTGCCGAGTGTGAAGGTGTAAGGGCTCCTTTGAACTGTGAATCATTGAGGTGTGTCCTGTCCCTGTGCTGTCCCTTTAATTCGGCTGGCATTGTGGCTAAGAGACAGCATCGTCCCGTGGCGTTGCACGGCCTGCTGTTGAGGATGCGGTCAGCAGACGATATTTCTTGTGGGGAGAACTGTGCTGTGTTCAGCACTCATCGGCAATGGAAATCTCTCCAGGCTGTGGATCTCCATCAGCAGATCTCTGGACGAGTGGTTGTCATTTTCCCTTATATTCTCAGGACCAGCCATTTCACACTCAAAATATTGAGGTATTTTTTTTAAAAGATGCCCTTTTCCCAAGTAGCAAATGACATTTGGTACTTCGATAAAAATGCAGGCTTACGAATGCTTTAACAGGTTTTCACAGTTTGAGTTGCTTACTGAATCAGCGGGGTTTTGTTGATGGTGCAAGATTATTACATCCTGCTCTGTGGTCAGGAACGAACACATTTAATAAAAAAAAAAAAAAAATTCCCAATTAATATTTAATTTGCTTCTCTTTTTGGTGGCAGTTCTTTAATTATTTCGACTCTGGAGAATTGATATCCATGCCCCAGGGTGATTCCAGATCTCATTTTCTGCACCGAGGGGCATCACTTGTCTTCTTCCTCAGTAATGTACTGTTGAAGTGATCTCTTAGGAGCTGTTTTTTCTTAGTTAATTATTTACTCCATTCACTTTACTCTTAATGTAAGAGTGGCCTTCTACACTGATGTTGTTACCACTTTGATATGATCAGTTTCACTGTTCTGTAACTTATTTGTTGCTGTAATTGTGTCTTCCTGATGACTTTTAGAGACTCCTTGAATAGTGTCTTCAGCTGCATAATTGAAATACCGGTAGACCAAAGTAAAGTAGTTTTAAATCTGACTAGTGTTACACATTTTTGGTTACATTTCTTTACATAGAACTTGAATTCTTTCTGCAACTGCACTTCCCTTTACAAAATGGCCAGTGTAGAAAATCAGTTTAATGTCTGGAGCTGAGGATGGATGAGGAGATGTGACCAGTGTGCAAAAGGATCACTGCTGCTGTAGGTATCTATATAACAGCCGATCTGGTGGTTGAAAGATCATGGATGATGATGCGTTTGTCCAGCGCCTTGGGATCCAAGCAGGCATTCAATAGGTTCACTTTAAAATCCTGTTTATAATTTGGCAAGCATACAAGCGTGTGGGCTTTGTTGTTACACTGAGTGGGTTTTTTTTTTGCCTCATCGGAAGATCCAGTAGGAAATGGCATACCCTGTTGTCCCTGAGACAGTCTGTAGGAAAGGAGAAATTTGTGCTGCTTGTACCATTGTGTCAGCCTGGTTCATCTGCAGTTTTTGTAGAATACTTCATCTTGCTGATCCCGCTTGCAGTTCATCCAGTGGCCCATAATTAGCAGGTTGGACGTAGTTGTTTGGATGTCATGTCAGTGTTGTCGAGTTGCAGGCTCTGTATGTAAGAATAGTAGGCGTCTGATTTTATAAAACTGTTGCAGTGATTCTTTGAGCTGCAGACTTGCTGTAAGATTATGCTGAGGGATATTGCATTCAAATTTATGACTGTGTCAAAGGTAGAAAAAATGCTGCTCTACAGTGTCAGGCCCGTTTAGAAGAGAGATTAGTTTTCCAAAAAACAAGGTGAAAATGCTCCCTGAATGAGAGGACTTTTGACGTACTGTGGTGTGACTTTTCCTTTTTTTTTCCATTCATAATGTGGGGAGTGGAGGTCTGATCCCAGGTTGAGTTGTGCCTTGCTAAGAAGAGCAGGCTGTGGTGCAGGGCAGTGTGAGCTGCGAAGGAGCAGTGTGTCAAGACTCGCACTTAGTCATTCAGTAAACATGCACAGTGCCTAGCCCTTCGGAGACTTTGGCCTGGCCAAACATGAAGAGGGTGTCAAAGGCTGCATAGAGGGTAGATTTTCATACTGAGGATTTTTGTGTAGACAAAAGCTCACTTTTTTTAAGAAACCTGCCTTTTTGTACTTTTATGCCATTAAATTAACACCGATCCTATGAGCACTGCTTTCTGTACCACTTGTACTGCTATGCACAGTGGGATATTTCCTTGAGGGAAGGCGGTGGGAGGAGTGGCTGGTCAGGAAGCGGAAGTAGGCATTAATTTGTATGGAACACCCACAGTGCAAGATGCTATCAGTACAGAGTGGCACTCGTAGATTTGACCTGATCGTTGATACAGATGCTTGGCGGACAGTTCTATTGGGTCAGGATGCTGCTGCCACAGAACTGACCTCTGAACTGTTTAGTTTAACTCTTTGAAAGGGCTTTCATCATCAAGAAGGAATGCTCTACAGTTCAAGTAATGAGCTTTTAAAATAAATCTCATGATTTTTTAAGATGGAAGGAAGGACTGATGGATGATGATTTTTCACTGCACACATTAGGTGACTAACCAGGACTGGCACAAGTGTGTGCCTGTGCACGTGTGTGAAAGTTTTGGGACTGCAGTATGTGTCTGTGTGTGTTTTGTGAATGTGTGTGGAGATGGGGTTGTGAAGACATTAGTCGTTAATCCAGTTGTCAATACAGCTTTTATGGATCATCTGTTTTTCACAATGTTGCCATCTGACAGTGAAGCCCACTGCTGTCTGGTACATGGTACACTTTCTGGTTCCAGTGCTGCTTCCAAGTCACTGTCTTGGTGTCTGCATAATAAAACATCACAATTTTTGAGGCTTAATCTGCAGTTCCCTTTATTTAATTGTATTAATAGTAATAATAAGTATTAGTGGTGCTATTCATTCATCTGTTATCAATAATTGCTTTATTAATGCAGGACCATAGTGGCCCAGAGTCTACCTGGAAGAACAGGGTATGAGGCAGGAAACACCCTTGGTAAGATGCCAGTGTGCCACAGGGCACACTCATTCATTTACACTGACACATACACTATGGGCAATTTAGTCATCAGTTCACCCGAATCCTATGCCTTTGAGAGGAAGCCAGAACACTCAGAGGAAACCAATGCAAACACAGGAGAATGTGCTGACTCCACACAGACTTTGCCAGGTTTGAACCAATGTCTAAACCCACTGCCTAGGACCTATACTACCTGCTGCAGCTCTGCACCACAGCTTGTAAAAATAATTGCTTAACAGAATATAAGCTTATTTGGATTTTTTTTGGAAAACATTTTGAGTAAAATAGTTTGCTCCTGATGCATGGAGATAGGGTTCATACCCAAGCAACGCAGTACCTGTCAATCAACTGTTTCTTTACACACTTCAGGCCACACTTCTAGTGAGGAGAGGCAGAGATTGTATAACGGGTGCAAAGCTGGAGGCTCATACACAGTGAGAGGAATAAATGCTGACCCAGATGCCTTGTTCAGTCAGATCTTGGCCCGTCACGTTCTGCCACTACAGAACTCTGGTGTAATCTTTGATCAGTGAACTTTGAGAGTTGCTGTAGAAAGTCAGCTGACAATCACTGTGCACAAATCCCTTTTATCTCATATGTTGCCTTCATATCTCTTTCTTTTCATATTGTCTCAATTTTTGGGTGTTGGCGACTTTTATATAAGCATTTGAATTAATCTATACATGACTTATATTTCCCAACCTTTATTCAGTTTAAGTCAAGGATCTTTGATTTAAGCCTCCACATTTCATTAAGATTTCTTCGTTGTTTAAATGGCACTGTTGTAAATGACCTTACGATAAAATGGTCAGCAAGATTTTGTTCTGTAGTCTGATTTTATGTGGTAGTCAACTTACTAAATGGTTCTGTTCTGGCAATTTCATCATAAGTCATAAATCCCCTTATACTTTATATGGTATAAGGGTATATAAACTTATCTTACAAGAATGTTATATTGTATACTGAGGCTTTGTTAAATCTTTCACTAATTTCACACGTTCATTTTAAATAATACAATATAGAATAGCAATATAAATAAGTAGTTTTCACATTCATTTCTAAGTATTTTCTTACACTTTTTCTCTTCAGCACTATTAGAACCTTCACGTTTTTGCTTGGCAGCTATTATAAAAGGCAACTTGAATGGAATCACAAACAAAAAAGTTCTGTTATGAAACATTTTACTTGAAACACAATTGCTACCACCAAAACTCTGAAATCAAACAATAACAAATTGGGGGTTCTTTGTAGGCAGTTTTCACTATACCATAGGGAAGCTTTATTGAATAGAACAGTCAAGAAAATGAAATTTAAAAATAAGGTTGGAAATGTGCATCTTTGGTCATATGTAAGATGGATGTTTATAACACAAGTTGCACATGTAAACTGTTTAATATACATGCATTGTGGGTTAAATACTGATTGGCATCATGTAGATTTTCTTGGGAGGCCTGGTTTTGGCTTCATAGCACATATGCTGTAAGAATCTTTCTTCAACCTCGCAGGAACAAGAGATGCGAAATGTATACAAATGCATAATGGGTATTTGGAGCCAATATAATAACTTAATAATGGAGGAAAGGGGGCTTATAAGGGTTTGAGTAATGGGTTTTTTTGTCCTGATAGTTCTAGTCATTCTTCTACTGTCAGTTGTCATTAGACATATAGTTGTACATATAATTAAGTAGAGTACATTGTAAGTATTGCTGCTAGAAGGCTCCTTTGCATAGCTCCAATACTTCTATATTTTTTTAATAAACTGGCTTTTAAGTGAAATATTTTATTTATATACACACACATTTATATAAAATAGCTGATTTAGAGCCTGTTTGTACTGTGTAAGAGAAAACTGTCATATGTCTCTAGTAACCTAAATAAGATTGTTTGCGTAGTGATTATTATGCTTTAGTTTGTCATGATGGCTGAAAAATATACCCTGGTGTAATTAGATCCATAATTTTGCCGCTTGGTAGCCTTTAAAATGGCTTCATGTAGTAATGTACCTTTCCCTTTATAAAGAGTTTCCAGAGCCCACCGATGGGTAGCACATAGGCTACTGGAGTGAGAGGATGTGAATGAAACTGGATGAACTCTGATTGATTATACAGTTGGAGGCACAGGCTGCCTATCAAAGACTCGGCGTGATGTGCGTCGAGTACGTGTTTACCAATGAGAGGTGGCGGAGAAGACAGAATCCAGGGAGGCACTGAATTAGCCACTTGCAGGGAATTGGTCACTGATGAATGCCTAATTATCATACATACCAAAAAGAAATGGAAAAAGGTTTGCAAACACCTGATTTGTGCAGTGAATTTCAGACTGCCAGCCAATAAAAGCACACCCTTTCTGACCTTTTCTGATCCTTTTTCTATGACTTGTATAAAAAAAATTTTTTAATTCTAAAATCACATTTGCGTTAAAATTTAGTATTCTTTCCATTCTTGTATAAAATTTGAATAAAGTATGCAGCTTTTTTTGGCAATGTCTGCAGTTTTTTGGGGGGTAGGTAGAGCTGAACCAGCTGAGAGCAAAATTCAGTGCTTAAATTCTGTGCTGCTACTCTATAAATTTACCATGGACTCAAGGGATTGATATCAGGTGAGAGCTTTGTTTCACCGGTATAGTGCTGGTTGTCACGTTGATTGCGGTCTTGTTGACCAGGCAGGGATGAAGAGAATCGCATGCTTAACTGAAATCCAATAAATTTAAAATGTGTAAAGTGTTTTTTTTTTTTTTTTTTTTTTTGGTTTAATGAATTTGTAGATGGCATCAGATGAAGGCAGATGGAAACTTACACTATATTGACGTTTATTTTTTTAAAGTAAGACTCAACTTGTATTGCTTCACTCTACCCAACAGAGAAATTAGCATTAAGACAATGCATTAGTCATCATTTTATTTGCAGTTTACAGGAATAACTGCTCATTTCTTCCTGATTTAGATTACTGGATAGTGAATGAGGTTTTGGAAGATTGTTTTACTGTAGTATAAATTCACTGGAGATGGCTGTTGCTGGATAGAAGCCAAAACTTTGATGGGTCTTTTGGAACTGTTGAATAATGTATGTTATGTATGTATGATCAGATTTTTATTTTGCTTATTGAGGAGTCCTGACTCATAGCATATAACTGAATTTGGAATTTTATGCAGAATAGAACCCTGAAAAGAAAACTCAGCACAGGTGTCTCAGTTCATCAACTCTGGGTGTTGACATAGGTTCTAATCCAGCTTAGTCTGTATAAAGTCAGCATCTTTTTGCGGTGGTTGCATGAGTTTTTCCTGGATGTTCTGATTTTCTTCTGCTCCGAAAATATCTTGCAGGTGAATTGGTGAATCTAAATGGTTCTTACTGTGTGTTTGAGAGTGAATGAGTGTGTCTACATTTGCCTTGTGTCGTATTCCACAGTGTACCCTGACTTTTCCAGTTTTGGTTCTGGACCAATCTTGCCCTGCATAGGACAGGCAGTTATTGATAATAGATACGTGAATGAATTTAAATATTCTGAATCAAGTTATGTGAATGTGACAAATGTCACAAATTAGTGTATTTTTTGCTGGACTACAATAGGTTTCCCTTACATTGGAATTTTAAGGACAACACTGTGCCAAGTACGTATTGTAAAATTTTTGTGCTTTTTTGTTTTTTAATGAAAAATTAATTGAAGCATTATATTACTCATGTAGTATTAACATTTTTGGGAGAAAATGCCTTCACCTGTTCTGTTTCAGTGGTATGCTTTCTGCCTCCTTATTGTAACTACAGCACAAAGGACCTCTGAGCTTAATTGTTCAAAATAATTTTCCGCTGGGTAACCACAGTCTACTTAAATACTTGTTAAATGAGTTGTGTTTTTTAAAGCTTCCAGTGACGTGTTCCAGGACCCTCTTTAAAATAAGGTCACAATGTCTCTTTATACCTTGTTTCAGAAGACAACTGGTTTGAGGGTATTTGCTTTGGATGTTCAAAATTCAGAACATGCTGTATCTTTTGACGTAAGAGATAATAGTTCACAGTGTTTGGATATGGAGCCTGAATTCACAGGAAAGTAAAGACTAATGCATAGATTCTATTGACTATGCCACTTTTGCCACCTTATAAACTGACGGCAACCATTTAGCAGTGTAGTATCAGGTCCAATCGTTTAATAGAGCTCTTAGATTGAGACAAAATGCAAGTCAAATCCTGGCAAATATACAGATTTTGCAGTCTGCACTCTTGACTTTTGCTAAAGTAATGTGATCTATAGTAGAACTTGGAAGTGTTTGTGTGCTACCAGCCCTGGGATATTTGGATTCACAGTTTCACAATTTTAAGCATATGGATTATCTTTGGAATCATACACAGGAAGAAACGGTCTCTAAGTTGTTTTTCTTAAGTCTTTTTTTCTCCTTTTCAGAAAGCTGTAAAGTTTGACAAAAAGTTTGGCCTACAGTCAACAGGTTTGACAGCCGTGTGTTGAATTTCATGTTTAATTGTGAGGGTGTTTGACTCTGTTTGCAGTATCTGTTTCTTTTCAGATCAGTTTCATTTCTTTAAAAACTTTTTTTCCTGTATCTTTATTTCTGATTCTGTCTTCCTTGCCACAGGAACAGGAGAAAGTGGGAAGAGCACCTTCATCAAGCAGATGAGGATCATCCATGGCTCTGGATACTCAGATGAGGACAAAAGGGGCTTCACCAAGCTGGTGTACCAAAACATCTTCACTGCCATGCAGGCCATGATCCGTGCCATGGAAACCCTCAACATCCCCTACAAATATGAACATAACAAGGTAAATCACTCGTTATACAACAGATGCATCTCCATCCGCAGACAAATTGTATGGATTTCAAGTATGCACACAGGTATGCACATACATACTTGCACACTTATACCTCCGTGTTCAAGATCCTGGCTTCCAAATTCCCGATATATATCAAATATTATATATTAACGCCTAGTTCAGGATCCAAGTTGAGAAGTCGCAGCATAACGAACACGCATGTGTTTTTCATACAGACAGTCCTCGAAATACAACTGCGTTAGGGACTGACAGCCCAGTCATAACTTAGATTGTACTCATAACAGAGTGATTATTTCTCAATGTCTAGGCTAACATACAAACATTTGTTGACATCTTTTACCTGTATTTTTTTTTTAATCATCATTTCTGGCCACCATCTACTGTATTATCCATACCATTATTAAATGATTCAACAGTTTCTTTTTTAAAACATACAGCACATTCATATTTTTTTTTGTTGTATTCTGTGCCATACAACAGCAAGATGTGGTAAACGCAAGCCGTGCAATCTCTTGCGACCGTCAGCAGAACGACTCGTGAAGGAGGGTTAGATGGTGCTATAGGGGGATACAACAGCAGTCATAGGAAGTTTTCTGCGTGAGTTCAGTTCTGTGAGATGCTCAGTAAAAGGAAGACTCGTGCTGAATTAATGCTCTGCAACTTTGTGTGATAAAATAGTGAGAACAAAGCAGCGGGGAGCCTCCCCGGTGTTTGCTGGGGCTGTGTAGGCAGGCACAGCATATGTCTCATACAGCGTTCATCTGCAATCATTACACTACAATGTCACACATGCATACAGTGCAGGTACTGTACATCTGTGTAATGTTTTAATGCATTTTCATAACATTTTAATGTACAGTGGTGTAAGCAATAGGTACTCAATTATGTCACAGTACTGTATATACACACAGAGGTAGTCTTTGACCTACAGCGAACTTGACTTCTCACTCTGTGTGTGTGTGTTAGACCTAACCTAGTTTATGTCCAATGGTTAGAATCCCCATTTATGTTCTGAATGTTTAATACATTTTCTGGCTGAACTCTATAATTAAAAACTCCCCATTTACATTCTGAAACCCCATCATAACAACCGAACCGTGAGCAAAGAAATTTTGTGGCCTGCCATGTGAGAGAAGGGCATCTGTTGCAGCTTTGTGTCTTGTCAGCTGTGCGAAGCGGCTGAGTTTCAGGCTTTGTCGTGTGTTGCTCAACACTTTCTCTGAATCCATTCTCATTTGCTGGATGTGTCACTGTCTGCTCTGCCCTCCTCCATTCTCTGCTGCTGTATGTATCAAGTTTTCTCTCCATTTGGTGAGTACAAACAATGTGTAACAGTTCATTAGTGAATTGCATTATCCATACTTTTTTTAAATACGTGTATGTGGTCTACTGTCACATCAGGGTATTTATACCTATGGGCATAATGTGGTGTTTTGTACTGTCTCGGTTCATATTTACTTTTCAAGGCTGTTGCAACAGGCTTTTCAGAAGGTTTATGGTGCGGTGAAGATAAAATGAAACTGAATATTGAAACAACAACTGGGAACTCTTGTAACTCAAAGATGTAATTACTGTTAGGTTCAATGGTAAACAATTATGTGCTTCTGAGCTGCTGACACCCATTTGCACTAGAACATCGCCCAGTGTTATTAAAATGGACACGATTACTTCAGTAAAGATTTTTTTATAACAGCATAATGCTGCTTCCTCTCATTAATTGCTCAGTAATACTGTGTTCGTGCCTTGTTCAGCTCTTTGGTAGCTTTTTTAAACCATACCCTTAATGAACATTCAGAAACAAAACAAGCTTACATATTATACTCTTTGTGCTAATTCATGCTTTGAAGAGTACAGTGAAGACAAAAGCAATCCTTGAAAACAATGCAAATGCATTCCCACTCACTGAACAAGTTGACTGGTGACTCACAGCACTTGGGCTGTGGGAGCTGATGTGGGTTCAATCTCTATTTAGTCTTTGTGAATTTTGCATGCTGTTTACTTCCAAAAACATGTTTTTTCGGGGGGGGTGATTAGTTACTGCAATAGTCTGTAGCTTGTATGTGTGTGTTGGATTGCTTTGCTCTATACATGTGATTATTGACCATTTAGTTGTGTTTCTGAAATCATAAGCTACCTTGGATAAGTTTGTGAGAGCTAAATACTATATAATCCTTAGAGAATTTGTTGGAGAAAAGTCTGTTGAATTAATGGAAATGTCTTCCACTGCTTTGCTGTCAGGAGGAGCAAGAAATTCATTCTTCATAATATTGGAAAAACGTTTTACGCTAAAGTAGGGGTATTAAATTAAACTTATTTTTTTCCACTAGACTACCAGTGTCCCAGTCATAAGCGGAAACATGTCCATTGCGTGATGTAGTGAGGTGCAGCTTGTGGTCAGTAAGTCTGTATGTTGTTAGGAACTGGGCCGTTTACTTTTGGCGGGAGGGAAGGGGAAGGAGTCAGCCACTGCGGGAAGCTCTGCCTAGCCTAAGGGGAGAGGGTGATAGCTATATCTTAGGATAGTCAGCCACGTGCAATCGCTTCCTTTCTGTCTCACTCTTCCTGTAGATGTTGGGCACTTGAGCTCTCCAGACATGGACATGTTGGTTCAACCCTCTGGGGTGGGTCTTTGAGATACTAACCAGTGAAAAACCTTGCTTTGAGGTGAAAGTTCTAGTCCACAATGACAGGTGTCTTAAAGGTTTTGTAAGCATTATCTGCAGCATTATGAAACTTTGTGTTAGTGTTGTCACTGGCCTTGTGTCCATAGGTTTCCTGTTGTCGTGGCTAGAACAAGATGACAGTGTGTGTCTGACATGTGCCAGGTCTCTTTGTTTTCAATTCTACAGTCGTGACAGAGACCAGAAAAAGCTTTCTTGGATTGAAATTGGATGGTAACTGAGCTCAAGCTGTGTGATGGTTGAAAACCTCATTTAATGACTCCTCTTAATGATATTTTGCATCAGGCAGCTGGAAAGCATCCATCTTAAAAAGAACCAAAAATATTTGTGTTTTGTTCCTCCAATTTGTTTATGAACCGAGGCTATCCTTCTGGGGCTCGGATCAAGTCCTGGTATGGTTGCCACTGCCATCAGATGTTAACTTTCCGATGGAAAAACTTTGGGTATTTTTTTTTTTTTTTTTTGACTCATTGCTGCAAATGAGATCCTCTTCATTCCCGGTGGGGGTCCCTTAATAAAAGCTGTATATGCCTCCAAAGTTCAGTCACATTTCTTGAGTAGGATGTGGGTCAGTACACCACATTTCCAATGAAAGCCTGGCTGTTTTAGATCAACTGTAGTGTCTGCAGGCAGGGGTCATGTACCAGGAACTGAAGAAAATCCAGGCTCATGGCAGGGGGGCACTGGGGCTGGCTGGGGCACTGCAGAAGAGAAGAAAAATATTTACTGTTCAACTGCCCATACTTTGTTTAGTCACAGGGATGCAAAGCCAAGGTGAATATCCCATGACTCCATAGCTCCGTGCTGAGTTAGTGGGCTTCTGGCCTCCTTCTCAGAGAGGAAGGCCTTGTTAAAGAATGGAGTGAAGAGTGGGAAAACCATGAGGATTATATTGTTTCACATTTTAATAACAGGCTTTGGTACACTGTTAGCAGTTACAGCAGTTTTCTCTTGTAATACTGCTCTCATTGAAGCCTTGGTTTGAAGGCATCAGCATTACTTTGGATGAATTAAAATGCACCACCCACACAGGCCATTTGTATCAATGATTTCATAATCATCCCATGAAGGACCACTTTTGCTTTCCACACAAGTCTCTTCCTCACTTTATCTGCGTCATGAGTCACAGTGAAACTGCAAGTGGTGGCCATGTAATTCAGTAGAGAAATGCTGAATTCAGAACAGTTGTTCCTTTTCCACAGAAACATTTTCCCAGAGAAAAATTGCATAATTTTATGCATGTATGTCCGTCATTGGATTATTTGGTATTTTTATATAATTGAAAAATTACAGAAAACCAGTTATTGCAAAATTTCTTTATTTAAAACTACTGTATTATGGCATAATAAGTCAGATAAAAGTATTGGGGATCATGCGTTGCAATTTGCTGTTTCTGGTTTTGTTGAAGAACTGATACTGAATTTTTGGATTATGAGCACCTATTTCCCATTATTTTAAATGGGGATGGGGGGGGCATAATGCCCTCTCAGCCTGTATAACTGAACCCATGACTTCAGTATGATAAACACTGTAAACACCAGTTATGTAGTGAGAAAGGGCTTAATGTCATTATTAATTTGCATGTTTTTAACACATGGTGCAGTGTGTACAGAACAGGACATTTCACGTGTTAGTGTTGTACCTGCTTGGGGTTTCTAGAAGGAGTTCAGTGTAATGAAATGTTGAATAAAGGGATACCATGTGTCAGAGTAACCCGCTGCATTCGCACCTTTGTTTGATACAGCAGCCAGCATTTACATAAAGGTGTTTATTTAAAAAATGAAATGTACAATTAATGTGGTGGTGCAAATGCGTTCAAAGTGAAAGTAGTGGAAACAGCTGATGAGACGCCAATGTGGACACCTGCATGCATCTCTCTTCAGAAAAATTTGTAACAATACAGTTAAAACATACAGTATTTTTTATTGCAGTGCACTGTACAGTACTATCTGGTATTTGAATTTGTTTACAGTAAATGGACACAATGTAGTTTTGCAGAACTAAAACACCTAAAGTTTTGAAACCAGCAGGATATAGTAATTTAAATGTTCATACTGCATTAATCATTCTGACAAAACCTAATTTGCAGCTCTCACCATGTAGATTTTCAAATCATATTTATCGCTGCCTCTCATACGTCACTAACAGAGTGCTGATAAGTTGATTATAGTGAACGAGACACTGGAGATTCTGCTGCTGCTGAGTCACGAGCTTAAGCAGACTGGGCTTTATGGAGCCATTAAGCTGTGAGCTGTTCATTTTGTAGCTGCATCCATAAATGTATGATCAGCTGATACTAAATAGGATACCACAGTGGAGTATTTTATCAGAAATGCATAGCACATTGATTCCTCAACTTATGAACAGTTAATTTATGAATTTTCAGAAAATTTCAATTTATATTGAAGCAGACAACCTGTGTTTAACCACTGGGCCATTAGGGGGCAGTAAAACGCGCAAAAGCAGAAGAGGACTGACTTTTGGATTTGCGGTAAAATTGACCCTGGAGTGAAGAACACAAATTACAAATAGGGCTCTTGTCCAAATTGTTTTTCTGAGTTGAGGAGCCAGTGTAACACAAAGGTCAATTGGCTCACTATCCAACAAATTGTACGAAAGCATCCACATCTGTGCACATTACATAAGTGGCGCTACATTAACTCTTTCTGGATTGATTGAAATAACTGGTAGGTTGACCACTGTCAGCGATGACGTTTCTCCCACTGCCTTTTCAACAGTAAAAAGCCAGCTAATAGCATGAATGATACAGGCTTATTATAGTCTTTAAACTAGTTCTGTGACAGTTGGAAATTTGTTTTAATTTTTCTAACTGTATGATCTTGGGCAGCTTCTGACATATATTTTAAAAAACCATTTTTCAGTTTTTAAATATTTGGGCTATAATATTATATATGCTGTATGTTATTACACAGAATAGTAGATATGCAGCCCCCACTTTGTCTGCACACTTTTTGTGCACTACAAATCACAATGATGTTTGCAAGGTGTAAAGAGAATGTCACGAGTCCTTTGAGTGCTGTGACACTAATAGCTAAACAATAGAGGGCAGTGACAGTCATGAGTATGGTTCAGAAAGGCTGGTTGAAAGGTGGGTTATGTGATTCCCCCCCCCCCCCCCCTTGAAATAACACATTCAAGGACTGAAAGTCATTTTTATATCAGATGACTTCTGACAAGATTGATTACAACAATCAGATTATTTCACTTTGATTTAAAATGCAATTTTTAAAAGCATACTTACTCTGTAGTCGTGGAAAAATTAACCTTTGAAATCAGCGAGACTGTAGTGATGCTGCAGTGTTTTTTTTCACTTTGTCAGTGAGCAAGGAGTCCTGTATTGGTACTGAAGAATGTGGTCTGCAGGTGGGTGTTTGGCTGTCAAAATAAAACAAGATTTTCTGTTGGTGTCGTAAAAAATTCACCTCTACTAATAAACATATGTATAACAAGTACGATTTTGAGAAAACATGTTTTTAGTTAGTATCTGACATTGCATTAAAAATAAGATATTACGGAGGCGTACTATCTATCCGTGCTTGTTTAAAAAGAGACTATAACTTACTGATTTATATCTTGCGCAAATCTGTTGAGGACTAAAACTATAAGCTTAGATTTTTTTGGGTTTGAATGTTCAGACTTCTGAAATTCTAGGTAGAGGTCTTTAAGTGCAGGCTAAATAAATGTAAGGATTGTAAATGTGTATCATAACTATGATGCAATATTTTACTGTCCATTAGATGGAGCAGAGTCACAATGCTGGCAAGATGGGCTCTCTCTTTCACAAAGCCAGTTTATCTTTAAATGTGTGGCTTATTTTGTAACACACTGTAATCTGTGCTTTAGAGTGACAATAGAAAACATGCAGTTGTCATGTGGAATATGGGATGCTGAGTAATGATGTTGGTCTTGTGTTGCAACCCTTCCACAGTTAAATTTTTTGATACAGACCTGGTTCTCTGACTGCTGTGAATGTTGCTGTTCGAGGCCTTCTTCCTGAAAGAAGCTTTGAAGGTGCTGGTTTCTTGGCAACAAGAACGTTGTGAAAATTATCTTAATGCACCATTGACTACATACAGTGTATTTAAGAGAAGTTTATGGATTGGTTCCCTGCCGGCTTGGTCCTAATAAAGTTGAAACGCCTATAGCTTGTGGAAAGGAGAGGAGTTGTAAATGCCAGTGGTGGTTCTCATCATTAGGTTTGGCCTCAGAGTACAACACGTGTCTGTTGCCATGTCCAAGGCAGAACAGCTCGCAGGTCTGTCCATTTGATACCAACTCTCCTGGAAGTATTCTGAAGCTTGTTGCTAAAGACTAAAGCTATAATGAGACAGCAGAATTATATCTGGCAGCTTGAGCTGGTCTTGGCTTTCATAAAGCTGAAAGCAAGACTCCTTAGGGTTAGTTGCTGTTAACTAACTAGGCCTTGATACAGTCAGTGACTGATCTTGATAATCATTTGTAAACCTGATTTTTTTAAAAAAAAATTTTTAACTTAGTTTTGGGGATTGTTTACTTTCTGAAGTATTGCCATTTGTGTTGTGAAAAACTTTAGGAGTGAAATCAGTTGGCACATTTATCCAGTAGCTGAATGGTTGGTCTTTTGCAATACTTACTACAAAATGCTACTAGACAACTGGTTTGTTTTTTTGTTTTGTTTGTTTGAAATGGTGCCATGTAACACAGTGGTAAAGATGCCACTGAAACGGATTCCAAATGTTACCAGTTTAAGCCTCAGGGACATTGCTGATATACCTTTGAGAAAAGGTGATTAATTTAAATTGCCTAATGTCAGTTTTAGTATGTGCCAATAAGTGGCGTTTAACTATATATCCCTAAGTAATTTCAACTTATTCATAATGGTAAAGTGTGGCAAGTGATTGATTTAGAAGTGTAACTTGTTTGTGCAGCACTTTTCCATTGGTCATTTTTTTTCCCTTGTCAGGCCAATGCAAACATAGTTCGTGAGGTTGACGTGGAGAAGGTCACCGTGTTTGAGAACCCATACGTTGATGCCATCAAAAGTCTATGGAATGACCCAGGGATCCAGGAATGCTATGACCGGAGGCGGGAATACCAGCTCTCTGATTCAACCAAATAGTGAGTCAATACGTTGCCATCTACGGCAGTGCTGTAGTTTTCCCCTTCAGGATGAATTCCTAAGTAAGTTATCTTTTCTTAGAAGATGTACATTTTAAACAAGCCGGTGAGAAACCTTGTCAGTGAAAGCCAGCTTCTTCACTTTCCCTCAGTGTTGAGATCATTGGACTGTTGCTCATTAGCTCTGTTATGTAATTCCCTTTGTTTGAGGGCTTTTGTATTGAGTAAGTTTACTTTAAAACAGGCAAAAAAAGTCTTATTTGTTTGAGGCACAGATTTCCCTTGGGTAACCTTGTGACCTTCTCTTGCCTGACTTGGCACTGTCACTCATTTACATATTACATAATCTCTGGGTGCCTTGAACAAAAGGCTTAGAAGTGAGAAGTGTTAATATAGAACTTAGAAGGAACGTTAGCAACAATGGATTGTAAACTTGCACACACGCTACTACCCCAAATCAAGCTGGCTGGTCATGATATCATACTGAAATGACTTAAAACTTGTGTAGTGTAGCTCTTTCCATTTTCAACGTAGTTTGTATACTGGTCATACATAGTGATCTGCCATACTTCCTAGTTGAGGTTTTCCTTCAGGCACCACATGCAGACAGATGTCACTGCTGAATCTGTTTGGGGTCTCAGGTGTCTGTCAGTCAAGTTGTCATGTGCAGGCTGTAAGACACATTCTTTCCTGTCCTCTACCTGCAACAGGATCCAGTTCTCTGTCTACCTTTTTAACTTTCACACCTGATAATTTTATTCCCTGCTGTGTTCACAGTTATCTAAATGCTCTAGATCGCATCGCAGACTCTGCCTACCTGCCCACCCAGCAGGATGTCCTGAGGGTCAGAGTTCCTACCACAGGCATTATCGAGTACCCATTTGATCTTCAGAGCGTCATTTTCAGGTATTTCATCAACATGAACAGCACGCTAAACTTGTTACTCTGAAAGACAAATGACTTCTGACAAGAAGCCAGGCACCCCAAGTGCATTATGAGCGTGTGAATGTGGGTTTGAGTCAAATTTGGCATATGTGGAGCTTGCATGTTCTTCTTATGTTCACATTACATTTTATATTCTCTGCTTTTTCTATAAAATTATGCCAGGTTTAACGCTTGTAGTTACAATTCAACTTCTCATCCCCTTTGCTCACTTTTGATTTCAGGATGGTGGATGTGGGTGGCCAGCGCTCTGAGAGGCGCAAGTGGATCCACTGCTTCGAAAACGTCACCTCCATCATGTTCCTAGTGGCCCTCAGTGAATACGATCAAGTGCTTGTAGAATCCGACAACGAGGTAACTCTCAACACAGGAGTCTGCTTTATCGCTGCCCGCTTGCATTACGTATGCAATTGGTTATTTGCACAAGGGGAAGTGCATTGATGTAATGTTTGAAAGTGCTATTTTAAGGGAACAGATGAAACTCTGCCTGCTTTAAAATCATGTAAAACAAGTGCTGAAACCCCTTTTGCAGGATTTCACTTGGAAATGGTTGCAAATTGGTTTTCAGTAGGTTTGAATACAATTCGGGGCAAGAAAGCCTTTAAAAGGAAGGGTCCAGTCTTGCTGATTTGCCTTTTTTTGTTTCCCAACTCGCATTACAGTTCCCATTCTGTGTCTTCTTAATGCCTTGAGACACGAAGGGAACAATTATGTGTTTCTGGGAATAAAAATTGCTCGAGACGTTAGATGAGCCACATGCAGGATTGAGGGTCAAATCAGAGGAGCTTCACAAACTTGTGTCACAGAGGGAAAGTATAGATTCTGGAATCTCTGCAGGATACCTCCTAATGTAAAATCCACACATCCACGTTGTGCATTTAAACATTTTACATTTATTTTATCTGTTAACATCTATGAAGGTCTTAAGTAAATTTTGAATGGTATTAGTCATGTAATGCTAATGATTTTATAGTCTGCGTGTTTTGAACCCGAAGACATCTAGGCTGTAACTCAACAAAACTAGTGTGTCAACAATTACTCTGAATAGGATCGCCTCTTTTCCTTAAGTACTTTGTTGCTAATGTAGTCATTTTCACATGCTGACTTGTTTGTCTGTGAATTTATAGTAACAAATTAATTGCTTAATTTAGTTCGAAAAGGAGCCTAAAATGCATTTTAAATGGGCTAATGATGGAATGAGCCTGTAAAAACAGTGATGCTGAGCAGAGGCTGTGTCCTCTGACCCAGTGATTTGCGATGGATTACATCTGACATTGTTCAGCTTGGAATGAGCAGTCTGAGTTTGGTTGGGTGTTGCACATGCAGGCAGCAGGTTGCATGATAGTTAAAGTTATTGCCTTGTGATGTCAAGGTCCCTGAACCTGATACAGTAAAGATGTCTTAACGTATAAATCATGTTGTGTTGGACAATCGTGAGCTAAAAGTTAATGTTATCTCTAATGTGCTTTCAGCAGTAAGTCTGTGTGTATGAAGAAAGGAGTTGGCTTGCCTGGAGTGTATATCAGACTGCTACGTACTCCGTCTTCAGGGTTTCTTGGTGGGTGGATGGGAGGGCTGCTACAGTTAGCAATTTGCGGCAGAGCATCTTAGAATAAAAGGGTTAAAAAGGGAGAAATGGTGAAATGCGTGAAATGTGTCATATCGTTTTAAGAGTTTGTAATATTCTCAAATTAAATACAAAAAATGTTATCAGCAATATAATTCCCTTGCCCCCCTTTCATACAGAATCGAATGGAGGAGAGCAAAGCATTATTTAGGACGATAATAACATATCCATGGTTCCAGAATTCATCAGTCATACTGTTCTTAAATAAGAAAGACCTGCTGGAAGAAAAGATAATGTATTCTCATCTTGTGGACTACTTTCCTGAATATGATGGTAAGTGGGCTATGCCACATTAGGACACGCCAGTTCAGTGCTAAATTTTAAACTGTCAGCACTAAAATTCAATCAGACGGAGACTTGATTTCTAAAAGGAAAAAAATGTAGTATCATCACAGATCTAGTTTGCATAAAATTTCAGAAGTAACAAAGAATGGCAGTTATTACAGGAAGCAGCCAAAAGTGAATGTGGAGTCATTTGCGAGGTTTGGGGATGTGTTCCCTCTTGGCAGTACGATTGAGTATGTTGAACTTTTGCCTCTTTCAGGTCCCCAGCGAGATGCCCAAGCTGGCCGGGAGTTCATTTTGAAAATGTTTGTGGACCTGAATCCGGACAGTGACAAAATCATCTATTCCCACTTCACCTGTGCCACAGACACGGAAAACATTCGCTTCGTCTTCGCTGCCGTCAAAGACACCATCCTGCAGCTCAACCTGAAGGAATATAACCTGGTCTAGTCACATCTGGGAACCACAGTTCAACCCAAGTACAACCTAGTGGGACCAGACCTGGTGACTGATGAGCTTTGCAAGATGTACTGTAATATCTGTGAGCGAAATTGACAACAAATAATTGCATAATACTAATTTATTGCCGTCCTGGGCCCTGCGTCAATAGGGTCCTTAGTAAATATTATTTTATTTAAAAGGAAAAGTAATGGGGAGTTGGAGGTTGCTGTTAAGTATTTGCAGCACAGATCCTAATTTTTAGGCTAAACGTTGTGAATTTTTGTTTTAAAATCTCGTGTGCACTCAAGGGTGGGAGTTTGTTTTTGCTTGAGAAGCTAACCAAATGATCTCACCTTCCAGATCTGATTTCCGACAGCCGTTTGGCTCCCATCCATTCCTGCACTGCGTGTCATTCAGTGCTAAGATAACAGCTCCGGATCTGTCTAAGCCATCTGTGTGTTATAATTTATGTATGCTTTTTCTGAAGGATGAAGAGTATTGAAACTGTGATTTTTAAGTTATTGATATAAATTATTACATCTGGTTAGGTACTATCTATTTTATGCACCTGAGAGGACAGACACATAGACAAAAACAGGTTAGAATTCATGAAGGAGCAGTTAAATGGCAGAATAACTGCAGCCCTTAAGGTGGCGTGACCTGATGGGGACTTGGACCAATCCTGTTCATAAAACCGTCTAAAATCAGTGAGTGACTTTATTTTCCATACTGGACATGTAGTGCCACGTTTCGCTTTGAAAAATAACTATTTCAGATGCCAAATGTATACAACACAGTATGTTGTGGTGGCTTTCTAAGGAAATTAACTTTAAGTGTTTCACACAGGAGCAGTTAACCTTGAGGTAAAATATTTCAAGAAGCTGTGATATGTTTATAGTTTGTAGCCTTCTGGGTCACTTCTATTTCTTTTTGTCTTAGAATGCCAAGAGCAGTGATTGAAAAGGGTTTTTGATGAGACCCTGTACGCCAACACTGACTGATTACCGTTGCAGCATTCACTGGTGTGAACTTACTTGGGGAGAGATGCATTGTGGGTGCCAAATTCAAAAAAGATATAACTATTTAACTTTCGGGTGCTCTGTTGCATTGTTCTTTTTTCTTTGTCTTTTGTAAAAAAGAGAAGGGGGGGGGGGGGCAGCAATGTCAGTGCATAGCTGGTTGTGTCAAGAGTGCACCTTTTGTTTTTAAACATAGGATTTAACTAATTGCCCTAAAATAGACCAACCTGGCCTCGGCTTTGTGTACATGGTTGTGCATTTGTTGTGAAATATCAAGGAGGAATGTGTGGGTTAAAATGTACTTACTTCCCAATGACTAGTGCATCTATTCATGTGGCCAGTGCACCCACGTGGGGACTGTTTAGAGAGAGGGCCCAGCAGAGCCGTGAGCTCCTGAGACATTGTCTGGAGGCCCTTTTCTCTCAGCCAGGACCAACTCACGGCAGAGCTGTCACACCTGTAAAAGAGCTCAGTCACACAGGAGCCGGTGCACTTGTTTGGCCCAAAGGCAAATGAAGTGATTTTGTGCTGTAAATCGGCGGTATCTGGTGACATCATTAACTACCAAAGTCCTGGATTGGATCTAGTCTTTCCCCCATTTTTTTGTCTTTTCAGTATGTATATTTTTTGTTATAATTCCCTTAACATAAGCCTGTAATTTACATTTTAGTGAGGCATAGTGCAATTATGAATGCTATAATCATTGTACATATATGTTTTATTTATATATATATATATATATATATATATATATATAAAGGCTTTGTAATCATACATTTTTGGCAGACCGAATGTGTTATTGAAAATATGTATCTATGTAATTGTATTGTATGTCTTATAGCTAATACATTTTGCATAATGTTATTTACTTTTTTAAAGAGAGGAGAATGTACATTTTTGCCAGTTAATTTCTCAGCAAGAACCGTATTTTGATTTAAAAAAAGAAAAGAATGTTATCTAATCAAATGGTATGCCAGTAATTACAGTAGCTGTTGTAGGTTTTGTCGATTGAATTTTGTATGAACCAACAACCACCATAACTAATGACAGGGCTAACTGTATTTGTCTAAACATAAAACTGGTTCCATGAATAGAGCACTTGTTGTGCTGGAGTGACTCCCACCCCGGACCCCCTGCTCGCAGTCAGCCAGGACCGGCTCATCTGTGTTACCTGGACAGGCTGATACTGCCCAAAATGGCAGACCGTGTGCCGTACTCTTTATTCTCAATCTCTGATGATTAGTCTGTTGCTTTTTGACCTTTCAATACTTTAAGAACAAAATAAAACATTTTACCACTTTCTGCCTCGCACTGCTGAATTTAAATAGATATTCAAATAGGGGGAACACATAAGCACAAAGTGCTTCAAAAATGTGCTTGAGTTTGTTTTAGATTCCTGGCTGTATAAGAGATGCGCTCCGTGTGTGTGTGTGTGTGTGTGTGTGTGTGTGTGTTTCCTTCAATTATTCTATCATGCTAATATTACATAATGCCTTTAAGATATTTATGTGGTGTAAGGAATGTAATTGCTAATAATTGAGTGAATTGTCTTGGTTTAAGTGTATGAATGACCTTTGAGTTGTGAACCTCGCATGAAACGTAGTTCATTGCATCATTTGTTGACATGCAGGTACTAGTGTTGCTAGGGTTACAGAATCTGTGGAGTCCATTAGCCTGAAGTTTCTTCACCTTCTTCAAACTCACAAGGATACAGAGTAGTTTAATGCTGCAGATGAGACAGTGTCTCAGTGTCTTTTCCACAGCCTCGATCAAAAGGGACCCATGTCGCTTTACAGGAGGCATTTCACTTCCATTTGGTAGCAGATGGAAAGCTTTTTAACATTTCACTGGCAAAGTGCTGGAAGATGATCCATGGCAGAACTATCAGAACTCACCACACAGGCTCTTTAAAGCTTGAGAGTCAAACTGAAGTGACAAACCATGTCAGTATCTTCGCAACCCAAATGTCCATCTTTACACGTCTTCAATGAATTGCTCCTGTTTGTGTGCCTTTTTCTGCTGGGTGCTTGGCTGTGAGATGGTCATTTTGTGGGTTGGCTGCTGAACTATTTTATCATGCAATCGTTTTTTTTTTTTTCTAGCTCCCAGGTTTCCCGTCACTTGGGCACGTTTTGCTCAGGACAAGAAGAAGCAGTATGTATAAGCGTAGCAGAGTGGTTAGAGCTGATACCTTGGAAGCTGAAGGTTTGAGTCCCACTCCTGCTGTAAGTACCTGTGATCAAGGTACTAAGCCTAAATTGGTTCAGTAAGTGTACACTGCTATATTAATGGGTGAATCACTATAACAGTGCTGACCAATCATCGTGTGCCACCTTGTACCTCGGTCTCAGCCACATAGAGGCTTACAAGGGTAAATATTGATCTGAAGGAGGTGAGGCCACTGTAAAACCCTTTGTGTTAAATTTATGCAGGCCTACCTGTCATGGCAGAATTGTTTAAATAAAATGGAGGCAAAGCTGCTGTGAAACAGTGCATTGCCTTCAGTTTGTTACCAGCAGCAGGTTGGCGCTAACCTAAGTTTCTCCCCGTCACTTGTTTCCCTCTGGCTCTGCCCATTGTGTCTTACTGCAGCACTTTTGTGAATTCTCCTCCACATGCAGTATTATGAGTGTAATAATCACTAAATTGCCCTTTGTTTGCATGTTCCGTATGCTTTTAAAGTGGCAGTGTATCTAAACAGGACAAGGCTTTCATGTTTCCATTTCACTGTGGCTCATATCTAGCCAGTGGAATTAAAGCTGTTTGCTGGCAGCGCGTGAGTGGGGCGCAGCTTCCACCCCGTTCTTCACCTGGGTGAGCAACAGCAGGCTGTGTCACCACAGTGCAGGATCCCCGGCAGTCAAAGGGGGCAGACAGTCACGTGCTCTTCCAAACCACTTATTTAAGCCACGAACAGAATAAACGCATAGGATAACAACTGAAGAATTTAACTTTTTTTTTTTTTAAGCCCTCATACGTCCACCTAGGAATGCACGTTTCCTTTTAATACTAACAAAAAATACAAACTTGATATAATCTTTATAGAATTAGCTGTGCCTCAAAATGCTAGTGCCCTCAAATCAGGAAAAGAAACCTTTGGTACAAAGTTTGAGTCCAAGTGTGCAGTACCCTTTTGTGACAGTTTACATGAGGGGTGCGAGCAGTTTAAAAGGAAACAGTAGTATTTGTGTTAAGACAGCCATGTTGTTGTTGACGTGTTTACAAAGGGCAAGTTGCTGTTCCACAGCCTCGTGTCTCTGAGATGAGACGACGAGAGCTGGGAGACCCACGGTAGGCCCACAGTGTGTGAAGAGCTGTTCAGATGTTACTGCTGCAAAGCGGGACTGGACTTCTAATCCATGTGTGTATTCCGGAAGTGTGTGAGAATTACTTTTGACTTGGATAAAGGACCTTAAAATGCCCAGAATGTGTTGTGTTTTGTTGTGTCAAATGTTTTCCTGTTGTTTACCAAAATTAAACATATTGTGAAGACTCAACTTCTAGCTTCTTAGGAGTTTTAAAAAGATAGTTTCACACTTTTATATATACAATTTTAGCACATTTTTGAACCATGTAGCCTCATTTCCATGCGCTAAGATTTTGTGACACTGACTTTACATTTTTGCTACCTTAACTTTGCTTGTGTTTTGCTTTTTTTTGTCAGTATGTTATGTATCCTTAATAGAGGATCAGAGATCTTAAGAGATCATCCTCTCTACACTGGCCTTTAAACATGGAAAAAATTCATGCCGTGAATGATTTATTTCATTTGTGTACTGTGATAAGGTAAGAAGTTGCCAAATGCTGTGAAGTATGAGGTTGGCAGTGTGTCTGCTCAGGCCTGGACATTGTGGGACATGAAGCCACTTGGACAGCACTAGCATGGATCTCTGCTGGAGGGAGGGACCCCATCAGAGTAAAGAAACCACTGACTGGCTGAAGGACCTTGCTGATGGCAACGTGGCCCTTTGCACTCAAGGGCCATCAGCCTTGCTTAAGGACTTTTTTCAGCATCTTTGCTTCCTGTTCCCTTTGGAGGACAGGCACATTAGACACGTTCATCTAACTCATCCCACTATGCAGCACTTTCGGCGGGTTTGCAATGTGTCTGCAGTGTTTTTAATTCATTTCATTCGAACCTATTTATTTAAATGCCAGTGGCGGCATTAACATTTGAAATGTACTGTGACTTATAAACTTGCAAATTAGTCACGTTGAGTTTTATAATTAGGTAACTGGTGTTTACAATGTTTTATCATGGATTGATGGTTGCATAGGTGGTTTCAGAGGGGCTAGGAGCCCATTGCCCCCCCCCCCCCGTTTAAAATAATGGGAAATAAGCACTTGGCATCTGAAACTTTCATATTCTTCCAGTATTCAGGGAAAAATTAGATTAGACTGGAATGTAGTGACTGCTGTATAACATGCCATTATAATAAGTCAATTACAAGTAATATTAGTGCATTATTTTAGATGGGAGAAAATATTACGACATCTTCATCTTTAAAACTAATTTTGGATTTCTTTTAATATATGTTTGCAGTTCAGTCAAAACATTTTTAACTACAGGTAATGGCCAGAACAGAAGCTGAATAGTTTCTGGGCTGCTTTTAAAAAAAAAAAAATAATAATAATAATAAAGGTTATTTCTAGAGAGTTTAAAAACATAGCACAAGTGTCTTCACTAGATAAATTTGATGAATTGTTTTATATGAAACTCCATTAACCTTATTAATTATACAATATCTGTTGGGTATCATCCAAACACTTTTCTGATTCCCAAATAATGAATTTCAAAATTCTGCTGCTGTTAGGGTATTGACAGACTGCCGTAGAGATCTTAAACTTTAATAACATTCATAACTAAACATCATTTCCTTGTTCCTTGTCTGACACAAGCTGTAAATTCTTATTTCCAGTGGCCTACTTTGCAGTTCCTAAAAAGAGTCAATACTTTGCTAGGGATCACATTAATCTGAATGGCTGTAAATTTAATTACATTTCAGGCACAATAACATTTGAGACTAGATTTCTGAGCATAGGTTACGCCTGTTCTTAGATGAAAATACTTCAGGAGGAGAATCCCCTGCAGTTGGTGTACAGTCATTTCTTTTAGCCCAAGAAAAGGCCTCAGTAGTGTGTGTGTATGTGTGTGTGTGTGTGTGTTTGTATTGCTTTACTGTGGAAGCAGGTGAGGGAATTCAAAGTGAACTGAGGGAAAAGCGGGTTTCTGAACAGGTTTGCAGTCAGGGGCATGACAGTTATTTATCTTTTGGAAGAGAGGTGAACAAACGTATATGTGCATGCATTGTAGTGATAGATACGGAGGAGAAAACAGCAGTGGTGATGGATGTGGGGATTCCAAGTGATAAAAACATAAGGAAAAGGTAATATGAGAAGCTGGAGAAACACCAGTGATTGAGAGAGGAACCCTCAAATTCCCAAGTCTGACGAAAGATACCACCCAAAGGGGAAAACTGGGTGAGAAGGGAGCTTTTGTTTAAAAAAAAAAAAATCCCTGTGCGGTTGGATAACTTAGTGGACCACACCGTACCACCACCTAGCATGTTTGATTCTCTGTCCAGAACTTCCACCACTTCAGTAAGAGTCCTCAGGCGCGACTCCTACTGCTACACCTGCCTAGCCCTAGTATGAGGGAGTGATGGCGGCTCATATTGTCTGGATCAACAAGGTCTGTCTCGAATATCTGTACGGCTGTCTGACAGACACTGATTCCCTGAGGATCTTGAGATGTTGTTCAGACTTCAGAAATGCAGCCGAATATAGCAGCTGGATATATATGTGCACAGCGTGATATATAGTTGTTTTTTTTTTTTTTTAAAATACAGATTTCCTCTTTACATTCTCTTTACACCTTTACATTCTGTCCTATTGCACAGAATACTGAAGTATTTAAAACTGTTACGGATACACTGCAACAAACTTTGGTAAATATAGTACTAAATTATTTTAGAATAGTATGGATAATATATTCTATTGTAGCCAGAAATAAAAATGGGATCACCATCAAAAACATGAAATGAAGTTCCCGTATGATGGACTGCGCACTTAGAAATGAGTCATGAGCCCGACGCGATTTACGACCTATTTAGACCCCCCCCCCCCCCCCCCCCCCCCCCCCCCCCCCCCCCCCCCC
>UFQX01000114.1:118720-148733 GCA_900497675.1 Arapaima gigas
CCCCCCCCCCCCCCCCCCCACCTGCTCGTAAATCGGGGACAGCGAGTCGGCGTATTAAAATAGGAGGCGCAGTTTTTTTTGCTAATTTTATTCAATATATTGGTGTTATTTCTCGTTCATTTTACCTTTGGTATTTCCATTAATTTAATGTCACGCGTGTTTCCTTCCCTTGTTTTTTTATTTAAAAAGCAATGGTGAATTAGACCGACAGAATGAGAAGTGACGCAACAGAGCGGTGCAACAGTGTTAGGGGGTGAGCGACTACAGTACAGTGTGGTAAAATACAGTGTATTACAGTACAGTCCGGTAGAATACAGTGTGTTCAAGTACAGTGTAGTACAGTGTGGTACAGTACAGGGTGGTACGGTACAGTACCGTACAGTGTAGTACAGTACAGTGTGGTAGAATAGTGTGGCAAAGTACAGTGGAAAGCAGTGTAGTACAGTACAGTCTGGTAAAATAGTGTGGTACAGTACAGGGTGGTACAGTATGGTAGAATACAGTGCAGTACAGTGTGGTACAGTACAGGGTGGTACGCTACAGAACTGTACAGTGTAGTACAGTACAGTGTAGTACAGTACAGCGTGGTATAGTGCAGTGCAGTACAGGGTGGTGCAGTGCAGTACAGTGTGGTACAGTACAGGGTGGTACGCTACAGTACAGTACAGTGTGGTACAGTACAGTGCGGTACAGTACAGTGTGGTACAGTACAGTGCAGTACAGTACAGTGTGGTATAGTGCAGTGCAGTACAGGGTGGTACAGTACAGTGTGGTACAGTACAGTGCGGTATAGTACAGTGCAGTACAGTACAGTGTGGTATAGTGCAGTGCAGTACAGGGTGGTACAGTACAGTGTAGTACAGTACAGTGCGGTACAGTACAGTGCGGTACAGTACAGTACAGTGTGGTATAGTGCAGTGCAGTGCAGTACAGGGTGGTACAGTACAGTGCGGTACAGTACAGTGCGGTACAGTACAGGGTGGTACAGTGCAGTACAGTACAGTGTGGTATAGTGCAGTGCAGTACAGGGTGGTACAGTACAGTGTTGTACAGTACAGTGTAGTACAGTACAGGGTGGTAGAATACAGTAAGTACACTGGAGTACTTCAAAGTAGCCTCTGCTCCTCTGACCCGTGGCCCCGCCCCTCCCCGCCCCGCCCCATGTGGCTCCGTGCCGGGATGCCGGACGCCGCCGCTCGCGGCCACCTGAGTCATGCGAACGAGCGGAGCGCGTGAGGGGCTCCCTCAGGCCAGACAAGAGACACCTTGACGTTTACTTTTAAACGCCCTTTTATTGTGTGCATGTTAAACTACTAATATTCGAAACTTCGGACAGCAAAAGCTACTCCCCGGACAGCCCGTTTGTTTGAGTTGCGCTGTAAGTTTGTGTGAAGCGGCTCCGCGGGGTTCAGCAGGGACTCGCCATGGCCGGGTGCTGCCTGACAGCCGAGCAGCGGGAATGTAAAAAAATCAACAAGGAGATCGAGAGGCAGCTGAACCGGGACAAGAAGGACTCTCGCCGGGAGCTGAAGCTCCTTCTCCTGGGTGAGTGAGGCCGGGGAGACGGGGCGCCGTCAGAAAGGCACATGAAGCGGTCGAGGCCCCGGAGCACGGGGGGGGGGCACGTACAGTCCGCCCAAATGTGTGACACAACCTTAAAATTGCTATTATGCTTAAATGTCTTAAAGGAGTCCAACCTTGTCAGGGTCAACAGGTGAGTTTTGTACCTGAAGTGAAGCGTAAATGCTTCTGTGTTCAGGAGTTGTGTGGAAATGTGGACATAAGAACATTAGTTTTATTCATCCCCGTCGGTTCCCTGTTTTTCAAGACTCCTCCTATGTCCAGCCTGGGCTTTTTCCCCTCCTGTCTTTAACTCTGACTGTGGGACAGACACATACATCTTGACAGTCTTTCTCATTTGCGCTTTGTGTGGTTTTTTGCCAGCTTTGCATACAGTGTTTCTGCCTTATTGCCCTCAAAGTCTGAAAGCACCAAGGTGGCTCCTGTAGGAAAGCCAGTGTTGGGCCAGATTTAAAGACGGACGTGTCTGTGGTCACCTGAAGACGTGCATGCGGAATTAAGTAGAGCACCACCTCACTTCTCAGGCAGATCAAGTGGGACCTCTCTGACCCCCCGCTGCACTGTCAAGGTTAGGTACACATATTGCTTCCCACATGCAAATGCATTCAAAACACCCAAGTCAGTTGGGTTTTTTCCTCTCCCAGATCTGGTGAGGATGGTTGTGCAGCAGCAAGTGACTGGAAAGCAGATGATCCAGTAGTTTAAGGCTTAACTTAATGTTCAGAATCTTTTCTCAGGGTTAGAAGGAGGGTTCCCCCGAGCTCGGCTGCTGCGCGAGACCGAAACCGCGCGGTGCAGGGCAGGTGGATTGACAGCGGGTCGTGTTCAGCCAGTTGTGGGGATGTTACTACGCAGCAGGCTTTTGCTGGTCTCGCGTCAAGCAGTCTGTGAGAAGTGAAATCCGTCCTTCGTCACTATCGGCAAACAGCGGTCAGGGCTGTGAGGAGCTGCTGGTGATGCTGAGGTGGTCCACCCTCTCCATCAGTATCCATGTTCTAGGAAACATGTTCCTCCTCCTTCATACTCACGTGAGTGCTGGTCCGTGGGCCTGGAAATATACATTTAAAGGAAAGGCAGCAGCAGGTTCTGTTCTAATGACTCACTTGAACCCAACCCTCCCTGAGAATGACATCTAAAGCATAAGAGGAAAAAACGCTGCAGTGTAGCCATATGAACCCATTTTACACCAAACTTTGTATAAATCTTTATTCCCTATTGTTTCTTCGCAAGCTTTTGCCCAGTTTAATGCGCTGCAAATTATGCATCCAAGGTCATTATTTACCAACATCCTCTGCATGAGGCTCTAGTGGACCTGGATCCCTGAGGCTTTAATTAAAACCTTCTTTACACACATCAGGACTGAGCACTTGTTGTTTACAGGCCAGCAGAGGATCAACAGAAAAGATGAGCTCTGACAGTTCAGGACAACACGTTTCCTTCTTATTTCCATCCTGTGGAATTATTTATTCGTGCTGGTCTGCATAACTTTTGTTTAGATATTTTTAGTTCTCATAAGTTCCCAAAATACCACTTTTCCGGATTACGTGTGGCTGGTGGAGTCGGTCAGATCATCTTGCTTTTATGTATGAAATTTAGCGTTGGGAAGTGTAAAACCTTTGGTGAAATGCAGTCAAGTTTGAACTGTATAGTTAAAAGAGACTATAGAGCCTCGGCAGATTTGAACACACAGCTGAGTTTAGGGTTGTTTGCTGCAAGACTGAGTAAAATGAGTTGTAATGTAAGGAAAATAAAGTAAATACATCAAGGACAGCTTTTTAAATTTGCAGACAAATGCAGAAATTCTTCTTTCTGCGATGTGTAAAGGTAAATGTAGTTGCTGTGTTACAAATGCTTTGTTAAAAATATCGTGTGAACAATTCTTGAATTAAAATAAAAAGCGACAGCTTTGAAGCACTTTCTTTCTGTAAGATGGAGCATCGCATCACAGTACTACCATCAGTCGCAGTAAATGAAGGATGAGGCTGCACAAGGCTGTCAGATGAGCGTCGATGTCAACGTATGTTCAGCAGAACAGAATGAAGCGATTTGTCACTCATTATAATGGAACAAGTGTCAGCATCTTGCCAGCGGTGTGTGAGCCTCTGGCTGCATGTTGTAGTTTCCATGAGGACCTGCTGATGTCTTCAGGGTCAGGATGAGCAGCACTGCTCCTGCATCAGTGTCTACATAAGCACTCGTGGACATTATCCGCTGGGAGGATGCTAGAACATGGCAGAACATGCGTAGTTCTCAGCATTGTACTATCCTGTCATATTTAATTTGCAATTACTCACTGTTATCATAACTGGATTTGTCTTTTGCCTGGCTTACCTTGTTTTATGATATGAATTCCACTGAATGCATATGGCACTGCAGGAAGTGGGGTCCTTGGACTGTGTAGCACTTTCACTGTGTGGCAAAATCCAGAATGCCAGGTTGTGCAATGCATTATGATGGTCTGTGTGTCTCAAAAGTATGTTGAGGAAATGAAATGCTGTGAACAGCCACTTTCCAGGTGTATTTGTGCTCTTTTCGCTCTGCAGGCTCTTTAAAGTCAACCGAAGGCCTCCTTTTCCTTGTGGAGACCACCTGGCTGATCACTTGTACTTCATATTTGTCTCAGTTTGTTGGCCACACAGATGTCCTGGCCAAGCAATTCCACACACTTTTATGCTTTCATATATGAGTAGTGTTTGCAAAGAATGATAATGATGTCTAAATAAATGTCAGTTCTTGACACTTAGCAGATGAGCCTCACTTTTTGAGCCTGAAAACTCTGCCGTCGTGGACCATGTGGCCGTAACTTCACAACTGAACCCGAGTGATACCATTTCATCATTTCACGCTGATTTTTTTTTTTCTTTTTGGTTAAATCTGGACAGCTTTGCTCTTAGAGGCAGGATGGGGCTCTGTACACTCCTCCTGCGTCTGCTCCTGGACCAGCTGACTAAAACACATCTGTCCATATTTGGATTCGGTCCTGTTTCTGCTGTCACTCTGTTTATGCTCTCAGACTGCTGTTTGCCCCCCTGCACCACTCTGACCGTGCCATAAACCCAAACACAGCACATGTTCTCCAGCTCAAATTCAAACACAAAATGGAAGGGAATGAGGTGAAGCGCCATGCCTTTAGAGGGCGAGAGACAGGGCACTGGAGTCGTGGGCCCTTTATCTTTTCTTGTCGCCTACTCCAGCTTGGAAAAGATGTTGTTGGCTCAAGGTATGGGTATGTGTGACGACGATAAGGAGGAAAATGGTCCTCAGTAAAATTATTTCAGTGTTTCACATGTCCCCAGAGGCACCTTAAGACACCGTACAACATTCTGGTCACGCGTTTCAAATCCAGAATGTTCCAAAATAATGTAGAACTCAGGGCAGATAAGGCTCTGTGAGTAAACCCCGTTGGTTTGTCCTAAATTATGGATTATCACTACGGTCTTTAGGTGACACAATGGTCAAGAAGATGAAGATGAGTCAGTGGAACCACAGCCCTCTGTTCTGGAAAGATGTAAAACTTCACAAATGAAATGCAAGTGTGTTCCAGGTTTGTCCTCAGAGGAGAGAAAGGACAGACAAGCAGGCCGTGGTCACACACAAAGTCACTCAGGTTGGCCCTCGGTGTTCAGCTGCAGCAGAAAGGCCTTTTCTACAAGTTAAACGAAAGCAGCAAGTCAATTGCATCGCTGAACATCAGAACGCGAGTTTAACACTGACTTGTTAGCAGGTCGACGGTTTCGGTCATGCTTTGGGGTGTCAGAAACCACACGCTTGCGCTGTGTTTGCAAGAATATGTTCATTAAAGATACAGACTTTGTTCTACAGCATAAAGTGATGACGGTGAACCACGGACACGGGGAAGCCAGGTAACTTTTGGTATAAAACGTATAACGAAAAAATCGGTCTCGAGCGGAAAGGAGCAGACGAGCTTTTTTTTTTTTTTTTTGGAATATTGCCCGGGTAACTAGGGATGAAATGTAAACAGTGCTGAGGTCCAGCTACTGCCACAATGGGACCTGGCTTCTTCATGTAGGTCAAGCACTTTTATNGATGAAATGTAAACAGTGCTGAGGTCCAGCTACTGCCACAATGGGACCTGGCTTCTTCATGTAGGTCAAGCACTTTTATTATCATTTACGCTCACATTTGCTGTCACATCATTTAAATTAGTTTGTTTTATACTCTTAACAACACAGACTCACTGGGTCATAAAAGCAGGTGCTGGTGAGTTTACCATGTATTTGTCTGTTTACAGCTGAAAATCGACATTAACGTTTTCCCCAACATGATAGAATGGCACATGACCTTAGTGGTATTAAATTCCACTTAGTTTCTTATAAAATCAGGCAGTTGAATTATTAATTTAGATGAAACTTTTCCCCGGGTCGGTTTACAGTGTGTACTAAGCTACTTGCAGCGACTCGACCATTTCCACAGCTGGGTGGTTTTTACTGAAGCGGTCGAGGGGGTCGTGGGATTGGATCCACTGACCGTTAGGCACGGAGGGTGGGCATCGTACATCGGGCCGCTTCCTCGCATTAATCGCAGCAGCTAGCCTGTCTTCGGGCTCAGTGACGTGGCCTTCGCGGGCATCTTGTCAACAACTGCACTGCATCTCTCCTGATTGTCCAGCTTGCTTCTGCGCAGCCACCTTCTGCACAGCCAGGCTGATCCACAGTTGCAAAGAGAGTTCGGAGCTCCTGTAGCTGGATTACAGTGCAGGAATTTTGGCAAGAGTCCTCTGGGGTTCCCAACAAGAACATTTTCCTTTAAGTGCATTTCTTTAACTTGGCCTTGGCTCTCCTGTCTGGTCCTATTGTGCAAAAGTCTTAGCACACGTTGTTTAGCGGACGGCAGAAAAGAATTGCCTGCTGAACGGTGATGGTTCCCAGAGGACTGTGTCAAAGGGAACTCTAGGCCAATGAAAGGTCTAACAGTTTCTCAGCGTAAGATGCGTTTCTCCTTCCCTCAGAGGAATGCAAAGATCAACACACCAAAGCGTACCGGGGGCATTAATGCATTTTGGTCTAGTTGTGCGGAGTAGAGCCGTGGAGACGTTGGGTCTTCATTCGTTCATTGATTTTGTGTCGCTGGTTTCTCCCGCATCTGCTCTGCAGTTGGCCGTTAGCCGTCTGTCACGTCCACAGTTCCGCAGGTGACAGACTGAGACCGATAACGTGAAGCAAATGAGCCGCAGCTGGTGCTGATCTTGTCCAAGGAAACGTGGGCTTGGTTGGCAGTTGGTGTGGGACCATGCAAACTGTGCCTTGACATCCACCGCTGGAGGTGCTGATGTGCACGTCTCTGCCGAAGGTGAAGGTCTGTGGGCAGGCTGGTGGACGTGCTTTGCATATCCAGTGGGAGTTTGTCAGCTCAGTCCTCACAGTGTCTGTTACACAGGTCTGTTTTTTTTTTAGCATGATGCAGTTTTATTGCTGTACTGCACTATTGTTTTTTCTTACGCTGTTTCTAGGTTTCATATTCACCTCTGGCCTCCCTGCACTTTCCCTACACCATCTCCTCCCAGAATTTTAAAGTTCTGTCCGTTACAACATACTTTTTGATGCTGACGGTTCTTTTTTTTGCCAGGCTGTTTATACAGTGCCGTTTGCAATGCACCGATTAATGCACTAAATTAACTTAGACACGATTAACTACAGGGTCCGCAGCTAAAGTCTGAGGTTACGAGTGTGATGTTTCCAAAACACTTGAAGAAAACTGTTTGCGAAATGAATAAATATATGTGTAAATATTTGCTATTTCTCTGCTGAAATGCAGATTTTTTTTATCATTCAAAAAGCTAGTTGCTCTGATATGATTTTACTGGAGATTTTCACAGTTGCTCTACTAAAGGTCATCTGTCAGATGAAGTTTTTTTGTCTACTGGCTTTCAAGATCCATTTTATCTTAGTCATTTCTGTAGTTGTCAGGATGACATGACTTTGCAGGGGTCTGTGTGGTCTCACCAGCGAAGGCAAAGTTCAAGTGACATGATCTCTGGCCCAGTTCCCCAGGAACGTTTCTTTTTATGGAAATTATTTAAACGTGACAATGGTTAATTTTGTGAAAAGGGATCCTTGTAACATCGCTGTTGACTGTCGCTCCAATTCCAAGTGCTATCGGTACAAGCCGTGTGTCGGTCCAGCTCGAGCTCCTCAAGGTGGTTCGCTTACTGAAGGGATAGATGAATAACTTCCAGTGTGGTGTTTGCACAGTGAGGAATGTGAAAGGTTGCTGTCCTCAGCCTTCTTCTTGAGCACGAACCTGTGTTTTGGGAGTTAGAAGTGTTGGTCTCTGGCAATGGCTGTAGAGCAGTCATTCGTATTGTGTATTTTTGGTTGGGCTTGACTCGGATGGGTGGTCAGGGCAGGGGTGGGATGCTGCGGGCAGCATGTGCAGGTGTTCATTTAGGTGATGTGTCACTTTTTGAGGTCAGTACTACATAAAAATATGTTCAGTTGAACAATGAGGTAAAATGACAAATACAGTATAACTAAATTGACCTGTCATTCAATGATTCTGTTCTACTCCATCTTATCAGAGGAAAACAAACATGTTTATAAACCATAGAAGAGCTTTTTAATGAAACCCCAGTGGTCCGAAGCCTGGTGCTGCCGTTCCACTCAGCTGAAGTGACTTGTAGCTACTCAGCGCTTAATAGCTGCACGATGCACCTTCTCCCTCACGCAGCGGTCGAGGAGGTGCAAGCCGTGAGCCAAGATGTCTTGTCCACGGGGGTTCGCACCTGCAGGAGGTGATCCTGTGTGCTGCTCTGACCGCTGTTCACTTTGCCCTTATCAGAGCTGATAGACCCTCTTTTGTTTCTTATCTGTGAATGAAAACAACAAGGGAGCAGCACAACACACAGACCTCACAGAGCTGCTGTCACTTTGTGGTCCTTTGAATGTTACTACAGAAATGTAAAAATAACCTGTTGCATCATTTCCCCTTCGTTGTGAGCGTTCTGTATTTGTTAATGTTCCTTGATGCAGGGTCTGCACGGCTGTCCTCTTTCCCAAAGGGCAGTTTGCTCCTGTTTTGCAGGAATGATAATGTCTGTGAATGAAGAGAACCGAGCCCTTCCTCACTGGCTGGACTACAAATCTCAGACGTGTTGTGATCTTCGTCACGCACGCGCACCTGCTGTGATCACTTATTCTGCTTTTATCTGACAAGTGTCAGCATGTCCACACGTGAGCTCTTTGCTCAGATTCCTGGCCTAAACCCACTCTCTCTCTCTCGTGCACACACACACACACACACACACACACACACACACACACACACAATCCACACAATCGTTTTTCAGCAGAAATACAATCACCTCTATCTATTCTGTACGTAGACCGTAGCTTGTAATTCTGTTCCCCGATTCCTCCAGACTCGGGTTTTCAGAGACGGTTCGGTATGAGAGTCATTCGGGTTTCAAATGGATGCTGTGTTAATTTGCACAGGTGTGCAAAAGCCCAGGTTGGTTCACCTCCCAGGGTGTCAGACTGTGGAAAGCTCCGAATGCTGAGCCCTGCGGACTGGCCGGGCAGGCACAAACATGGTTACCTCCTCGCCGCTCCGCAGCATCTCTTCCTGCGGTCCATTACGCACAGCGGTTAAAGAGAACGAGGAGATCGTGGGCCATTTCAGCAGCCTAATCCAATTGTGCACAGTTAATAGCACTCGACTCTTCTCAGAAGTAGCTCTGATTTTGCCTCTATTTTGTTTGGCTCTTTGACTGGTAACCATGGAGACCAGGGAAATGGGTTTTCCCACTATTGTGGCTGAAATTTGCCATTGCCTAGCAACAGAGGCAGCTCTCCTCCATTTAGCAAATTTCCGTAGCATTGTTTTACCTCTCACACACCTAGAGCAGTGCAGGAACACAAAGCTGTGTGGACCTCCAAGCAGATACATCATGTGCGTCACTTACAGCATGTAAAGTATAAAATTTATTCATCCACAGTGTCGCACTTGTTGTTTATGTGAAACGCTGTGCTGGACGTGTCGCACATCTAACGTTCTGTACAGAGCGTCGTGCTGGAATGTTTTGTGCGCAGGTGATCTCCATCTTCTGTGTATAGAGCAGTACGAGTGTAGAAGTACACAGTTTTTGGCTAATATGCACGTGTACCCTAACCAAACCCTCTCACACGGTCAGTCCAGGTGGGAGGTTTGGTCGTCCTGACGCAGAGGCTGAGAAATGTGAAAACCACAGGCCTGCTGGAAATAACACGGCTCTGCCTGAAGTCGGAGCACGGAGACTAACAGTCAGCCGGGCTCACGGCCCAACACCTCTCTTCTCCCCCGCCGTCTTTATAGCTTTTGATGATTGACTGAAAATAAGGGAAACCGTCACGTGTGAGTGGCTGGGGCAGCGCCCTCTCGTGGCCAGTGGTTTCCACACCTGCTGCCTGCAGTATATTTAGAGCTTTTGCATGTGCACACAATCTGCACCTGTCTTTTTGGTAATTAAATAAAATTCAAATTAACTTTGAGTCCTTCAAACAAAATGAAGGCATTTAAAAAGGGTACATTTTTGAGTTCACTTTTTAGTTTACATACTTTTCTGGCGTTTTGAAAGAAGTGCGGTGTGAAAGCTTTGTACCTGGAAATCAGGCCCATAGCTGTTGTGATGTTACTGTAAAGCCCAGTATGAGCAGTGCCAACCCGGGAACGGGTTAAAAAGGTAACCTAACATATAAAGGAAATCTCTCTATTAAAATAATGTTTACATTTGAAACTATTTTAAAAAAGGTTTCCTTGGTGTTAAATTAGAGCTAGATTCCTAAGTGGCATTTTAAATGGGCTGTTTTCTTTTTCCAGGTTTCAAACGTGGAAAAAATCTGATGCCACCATTTCCAGAATTTTCTGAAAAATGCCAGTACTGTAAATCCTGACTGTAGAACAGTCAGCAGCTGGTGAAGAACAATGAACTGTACTTCTGTATGACTGTTTAAGGGATTAACGTTCAATCTTGTCAGTGTTATTTTGAGGATGGTTTGTGTTTGTGTGCCACCACCTGAAGTCCAACTAACACTTGACAATTTCAGCACTCTGCAGGATTCAGTGTGCAGTCAGAAACATCCCAGAGTTGTCACACACACATTTTGTCAAGATCCATAAAACTGATGCTCTGCTGGCCTCCTCGCCACAGGAACGGGAGAGAGTGGCAAGAGCACCTTCATCAAGCAGATGAGGATCATCCATGGCTCTGGCTACACAGATGAGGACAAGAAGGAGTTTGCCAAGCTGGTGTACCAGAACATCTTCACCTC
This sequence comes from Arapaima gigas, assembly GCA_900497675.1. Lineage (NCBI taxonomy): Eukaryota > Metazoa > Chordata > Actinopteri > Osteoglossiformes > Osteoglossidae > Arapaima > Arapaima gigas. The sequence continues at coordinate 129,568 of UFQX01000114.1, forward strand.
CATGCAGGCCATGATTCGCGCCATGGAAACTCTCAACATCCAGTTGGCAGACAGTCAGAATACCGTAAGTCTCTCCTTCTTTCCTCCACCTTGGCTTCTTTGCTGCTGATGTCTGTATATCAGTGCGTTTTAAAATGTTCATCAAACCCCGTTTTTTTCTTACAATTCTGGGACGGGGTGTGTGAATTTGAAACGGCGTGGTCGTCTTCCTCATGGACACAGTGGCGTGGCTGCATTTGCTTATACAAACAGCATGTTCCCTCGAGTCTTACGGGAACAATAACCTTCCAGTCATGCAAATGTTCCAAACCGAGTTACAGTCTGGTTCACCTCCAGAATATGACCGTAATTTCCTGGTCACCACTGAGGTTTTTGAGTGTCTGAGGGACGTGCTGCTCCGGCCCGGTCCCGCCGCCCCAGTCCCGCCGACACTGCGCTAATTTGCATTGCAAATGAGAAGCAGAGAACATGCAGCCAATAAGGTGTTGGCAGGAAATAACCCGAAAGCGGAGTGGGAGGATCCACGTGGCTGCTGAGGTAAATGGAAGGTAAACTCTTCTGCAGAGTCGAAAAGCTGCACACGGGATGTGCAACGTTAGTGAGACCGAAGGCATCTGTAAGTCAACCCTTACAGGCTTCCTTTTCAAAGCTCTGTGGCTCATCGTTGCTTATATCATGGACACGGGTTTCGGGCAACTATTGAACAACAGTTGTGACTAGGTACGCCATTTTGATCGAGCCAAATCTGCGCCTTATTCACCGCTTTCCCCCCACTTCAGCACGCTGCACATGGTATTTGCGTTTATCGTGTCTTTCAGCTGCAGCGCAGAGCTGCACAGCACACTAATGATAAATACTGCGTTTTTGATCCTGCGGACTTCCGCCATGCTGGGGCAGCCCGGGAACTGAAGGGTGGACTGTGGGCTGATATTGCAGCATCTGCCCTTGTCTAGACCATTTTGTTTGTGGGGCTGCAGTGTGTGGTCTGGCTGCGTGATCTGTGCAGGTGCTGTGTGTACAGGATTTAAACACACATACACACACACACACACACACACACACACACACACATTCCTTTGGGATGTAATTCATGGCAAAATGTTGTCAACAGTAACGGAGGTTAGCGGCCTGCTGGGAAGCAGATGGGGGCGCTCTGCCTTTTCTCCCAGTGTCACCCGCCATGTTCTTCTCCACCTGAATAGCGTGGATATTAGACTTATTGCAGTGCAGACAGTCAGTACGAATGTGCCTGTGTTCCAGCACAGGCGACGCACCCTTTGGGGTCTCAGCCAAAAAGTGCAGCGTCGGAAAAAACACAGTATTGTGTTGCAGGGTAACAAGGTGTGTATTTTAAACATGGTTTACACGACTGTTACTGAGACAGGTGTGTGGTTTGATGTGATTGAGGACGGTTCTCCCCAGTCTGAGACACAAATATGACCAAAATTACCTCTGTGTGTCTGTCTGTTCCACCGCTTCCTACCGTTGGTCCTGTGTTGTACATACTGCCACCTGGTGGTGTCCCAGCCGCATGTGGCCTTTTCACCGCATCTTTCTCCTCTCAGCTGTTGGACGTCAGGGTTGTCTCACAAAAAAGGCAAATGGAACTGAACATTTTTAATGGGGTTAAGAGCACCGGCCACATAGTTTGGACTTCTCGGACTGCTTGGACATTAGGTTACAGTTGGGTTTGTTATTCTAGTGAGCCTCTGTCTCACTCACACACACACACACACACACACACACACACACACACACACCCTGACTGAGGTGCATTTGCATTGGAAATAGACAAAGGCAGCTACAGTTTTCACGTATTTTACTTTCGTACAAGGCATTTGGAGACCCCACGGTGTGGATGAAGCACAATGGCTGCCGTTCCTGTCCAGGGAGAAGCTAGTAGACACTGTGTCAGAGCAGAAGGAACAGGGTCAAGAAGAGCTTCACGCTCTCCTTCTGCTCCTCGGCAGAAGAGCTCACACTGCCCCTCCTTTCCTGTTTGTGCAGAATTACTCCAGCATGGTGGTGGAGGTGGAGGTGGACAAGGTGGTCTCCATGGAGCCGACCCTTGTGGAGGCCATCAGGAGTTTGTGGAAAGACAGCGGGCTGCAGGAGTGCTACGAGCGCCGGCGGGAGTACCAGCTGTCCGACTCCACTAACTAGTAAGAGCGACGCTAATCCTTCACCCCCACCTAGTGCTCCGTTTAGCTTAATAGACTCACTTAAATGTAAAGTGACTTGATTTAATGTCCAGTAATGCACTACAGCCTGGCACTCTTCTCCTGTTACTCACTGCACATCCTTATTCTTAAGGTTCAGGTTGCAGTGTCTCACACTTACTTGCTCCTACATGTCATTCTGCATACGTCAGTTACCTCACCGACCTGGAGCGCATTTCAGACCCCTCCTACGTTCCCACCGAGCAGGACATCCTGAGGGTGCGGGTTGCCACCACGGGGATCATCGAGTACCGCTTTGACCTGGAGAGCGTCATCTTCAGGCGAGCAGCGCGAGTCGATACGAGGGACTTGAGGGAGAGTGAAAACAGTGCATTCGGGGGGGTCACACCTGTACCCTGAGGAATTAGCAGAGGAGGAAGCTCCTGGTGGCCTAAGACCACTTTATCTCAGTTTACTTTCTGCCACTGACGTATGTTGATCATGCAGATGCATTTCTCGTACTGAAAAACAAGTTGAAACCCTGAGCTTTGGACGGAGTATGAATGATCTCAAACGCTGCAGAAGGGTCTTTCTGAGAAAGTCAGAAATATGTAAATCCCCTTGGCTAAGAACAGTTACAGTAATAGTTATGATTTCATATAGCGCAGCAGAGGAACATCACTGTGTACAGATGCTGTTAGTGGTTATAACACAAGACCGAGTTAGAACTAAACGTGATGATATCCATGTTCTCAGCTCACGATACCTCTGTCAGCCACGTGCCAGTTTTCTCAGTTACTCTGCCCTACAGTTTCATATCCTCTTATCTCACATCTTGATCTTACTTCTCTTCAGGATGGTGGATGTGGGGGGTCAGCGCTCAGAGAGGAGGAAGTGGATCCACTGCTTCGAAAATGTCACCTCCATCATCTTCCTGGTGGCCCTCAGCGAATATGACCAAGTCCTGGCCGAATGTGACAATGAGGTTTGCCTCCCCACTTGCTCCACAGCAATAAGTATTATGACCCCACAGAGAGATTTTACCACCTAAAATAATCTGAAAATCCAATGAATTAAAAATATGTTCAGTAAAACAGTGTGGAAGAACCGAAGCAAGAAAACTTTCATCAATACTTAGATCATATTGCTGTCGCAGAACTTGCTGGAATGTTGATGTGTTGGTAGAGAAAACAACACTTTGGCAGAACTGTGTTGTACCAGAGAAACACGTTACAGATCAGCAGTTCCTCAGAGTATGAACATCTTAGCTGCAAAAGATAAACACACTTGTGCAACAACACGTGAAATGCTGATGATCCCATGTTTTCGTAGCATCTTCAGCTGATTTTTCTAAGGCAATGGTAGACACTGCGTTCAGCTCTCGCTCTCAGCCAGCTCTGTACTTCCTGCCAGATGGAATTACGCTGCTCTTCTCCGTCGAGCTACATACTCTGCAAAGTGTGCAAAAGCTGTGCTGTCAGAGTAAAACGTACTGCAGGCCTCGGTGACACGACCAAAGCGTCTCGTTCTCCTCGTACAGCTTCTCGCAAAGGAATTTTGTATGCGGTGGAACATTAAACTGTCGTCGCGAGTTTCAGAGCCTCTAACCATCTGATGTGCCTTTCCTTAGAATCGCATGGAAGAGAGTAAGGCTCTTTTTAAGACCATCGTCACCTACCCGTGGTTCCAGCAGTCTTCCGTCATCCTCTTCCTCAACAAGACGGACATCTTGGACGAGAAGATCACCTACTCGCACGTATCAACATACTACCCCGATTTCACCGGTGAGCCTCGTGACTTTCTAAGTGTCAGTGCTTTAGCTAAACTAGCTCCTACAACATCAGGTGGTCCAAGGGGGCAAACTTTTGCGCTCGTACTCGGTTCTTAAATATGTTTGTCTTCTCAGGGCCAAAAAACGATGCAAAGGCGGCAAGAGAATTTATCCTGAAGATGTACCAGGAGCAGAGCGAGAAAGGGCTCTACTCACACTTCACCTGCGCCACAGATACAGAGAACATCCGCTTCGTCTTCACTGCCGTCAAGGACACCATCCTGAGGAATAACCTGAAAGACTTCAATCTGGTCTAGGGGAGGTAGAGGGGTAGCTCGCTGTAGGAAACGGTTGGGGTCAAGCTCAGCAGACACTCTGTAGTGGGAGGTTAGAGTTAGTGTCAGGCAAAAGGTCAACCTGTTGTAGAAGGTCAGCTCAGAACAGCTAAGGTCTAACGCTGTGGAGAGGGTTGCTTGGCCATCAGCGTGGTGTTTGTGAGGCTGCAGGTCGAAAGGAGGAGGATAACGTGGCTGAGTTTTGGTGAGGAGAGAAAACAAACGTGCACCACGGAACATGCGCTGAGCGGCGACCAAGTTCTCACAGCGCAGGGGCAGGAATAAAGACAAAGTAAAAGTGTGAGTGAGGAGGCCGCTCACGACCGCTTGCCTTTCTTCTCCTTTTATCCGCTCGCCGATGTTTGTAACGCGACGCCGGGGAGGTCGACCGAAACGAAAAGGACTCGTCTGCCGCCGCTGGGGGCCGGCCAGGCCGTTCGGGGGCCACGGCTTCAGCCCTCGGGGAGACGGCGGAAGTTACGGTCTTCACAGCTCATCTTTTCCAAACCAGCCTTTGCTTCTAGATGAGTTTTTTTGTGGTTTAAATATAATTTCCTGTTCTGGATAGAATACATGCAACCTATATATTTTATTTTAATGTTTTCCTGTATAAATAACAGCTCATAGTAGTGAATTATTTTATTGTCGTAGTTTGTGAGAAAGAGTGGAAACGGAGTCAAATTTCCTGCAAGTTTCTATTTTAGCAAAGCTGAGGAATAACCTGCGAGACTCAAAACTGACGAGCACCAAAGACTTACTTGATAATGCGCAAATGTCACTGAAAATGTACATATATGTATTCTTTTAACTAACTTATCCAGTTTTTCTACAGTGCAAAACGTTCCTCATTTCTCCTGAAGGGGTTGTGTGTCATTTTAATAAAACCTAATAAATGTACGTTTTCCACTCTAATTCTTAGGTGTGAAGTTGACTTTTTGCAGCCTGATAGTTAAGCATTTAATCTGAAGGGAAATGGGTAGCAACCCACTGTACGCATTTCTCTTCAAACAAACACACACACACACACACACGCGCGAGCTGGACTGATCTGAATGCTGGTCCTTCATGAAGCTCTTAAAAAGAGGAGCTGACTGCAGGCTGCTCTGTACCATCAGCTTTTCCCCCCTGCAAGTACATGTCCAGATACTTTAGAGGCAGAAAGTCATGTTTCATTATCACTTCACTTGAGGAAAACAGATAAGATAAGATAGCAGAATGATTGATTGATTTATGTTTATTTTTTAAAAAAAAGTGAAAAATAAGTGAAAGTGCCACTTCTGTTCCAGCCCCACAGTGCACACGCTCCGCCTTCAGCGCTAACATTTCACGTAAAGGAACAATCGGCAGTAACGTTCAACAAAGTAGAAATGCAACCAAAGTCGTGTGCTATTCTGCACTAGGAACGCCAGCTGTCCTGTTCTCTGTACCCACCCGGTCGCTGTAGGTTCTGCCAAATAACACCACTCAACAGCATAAAAATAACCTCTTTTTATAAGCGCTCCAGTGCACAGAGCATTTTATGACATCATATTTACTTTCAGACAGACAGTATGTATATATTTATACTCTATATATGCAGCGCTGCCCTGGATAAAACCTGAGAGCAGTGCGATGTCTAGGACTTCAGACAGTAGAAAATTAACATGCTTCCGCTGACAAAGGCCACATGCAGGTGTGTATGCAGTAAGGTGACGCTGGGAGATTATGCTGAGTGAAAGGCATTCTGGGAAAGACGTTTGAACGTGCGCTTCCGCCAAAAACGGGACTGACCTTTCGAGACCTCGCAGGGGCGACTCGTCGCCGGCTTCCCTAACGGCCCCGAAACTGATACGCGCGTTTCCCAGCACGGCCCTCCGTCCACGCAGTAGCACATATTCATTCGTGATGCCGACACACCGCGCACAGCACACTACCTGATAATGGCAACAAGAGAAAATCATTCCAGGACTCTGTAAAAATACATCAAACAGAATAAAATATAAATTTGACTCCTTACTGGCAGTAGTCTGCATACATTCTCACCCGTGGCGCGCGATTGCGGAGCCCTTAAATAAGGGCTTAAGGAGGAATCTGTTAATCTGATATTTAAAGGAGCCACTCAGGTCTGCGGTCGACACCAGTTACTGGGCAACCACCGTGGGAAGGAGAAACTATACACGTTATTTGTAAAGAGAAGGCGAAAGGGAGGGAAAATTACTCGTGAATGAGTGGACGCGGAGGTAAAAACGACAGCCTTGTGTGTTACAGGAGCTCAGTGGTACATGATTTCACACAACAGTTTTATGTCACGAAGCAGAGAAGACTAAAGGCACTAGAGCCACAGGAGTCAACCAAGGGAGGGAGGAACTGACGACTGCGCTCCGTCCTGCTCTGCGGGAGCCACGGCAGCCGGTCAGCACTTGGGGAGACTCTCTCTTGCGTCTTCCAGTTTAGCGAGAACCCACTGTGGAAAGAAGAAACAACAACCTTACGACAGACACCAAAACACCACCTTCGAATACGTGCTGCTGGCAGCCTGTAGCATCCATACAGCGATTTAACCTGTTATCCCGGCACATTTAAACACAAGCGCATACCTTGGCAATTTCAGGAGTTCTGAAGTTTATAATCTTCCCAAACTCTTTGGCATGAAACACAGACTTCACTCTCTCCTGCACCGCAAATAAAAAAAAAAAAAACGTACAGGAGACGTCAGAAAACAGGCATCTGGAGATGGGTAATAAAAAGCCGGCAGGAGGTTACCGGAGCCTCAGCATCCAAACAAAATGACATCATCACTCGGTTTGTAAAGCTCAAGCAGCTGGCAGAGACAAAGGATTTAAACTTGACAAGAACCTCTAAACTAGTTTCAGAACAAGATGAAACGCTTCAATAGTTCGTTCCTGGAATTTATCTCTGACATGTTTATTTTTGCCGACCGCTCTTCTTACCAGCCCGGGTGAATGACAGACAGCAGCAGTTACAGTAACTACAGAGTCAGGCAGCCAGCAGCGAAGATGAGGAAAACAGAAAACTGAACTACAGACAAGGCGAGGGAGGAAGGGGGGCTCCGTGGCAGCCCGCTCCGCTCGAGAATTGCAACGTAGCGACGAGGCCCTCTGTGGACGTGACTAGTACTAGAAAAGCTGTAACAGCTGATAGGACTAAGCTAAATGCAGCATCCGGGCCCAAGGTTGCTCATCCAGTCGGTCACGGGATCCAGTCCTTGGTCAACAACGGCCAACTTCAGGTGTTCATCTTTTTCACTCTGGCAGACAAGCGTGAACTCATCTCCTGTACGGCGCCTATTTGCCCTGTGATCAGATGGACTGCGTGTGAAAAGTTTAAAAAATTGAGCACCTTGGCTTCAATCCGCAACCGTCTGTCTTCCACAATTATGGGCTCTTTTGTGAACTCGTCGAAGCAGTACTGCCACTCGCAGGTCAACTGTCCAAATGTGCCCTTGGTTACAAAAAATATGCAGCTGCAAAGACAAAACAAGACGCAAAGTTCAGGGAGAACGAACGGCAGCGGCACGATTCCCAAAAAACAGCACGTGGTGGAACCGTCTCATTCCACATTCATCAAGCAGGAGGACAAAAGCAGAGAGAAAAAAGAAAGAATTCCTACCTTTTTGTAATCATCAGGAAATCGGAGTCATTCACCTTGGCATGAGCAAAATATTTGTACTTGGCAAAGCGTCCATTTTCAATTTTCTACAGAAGAAAAGCAAGAACGTGCTTAGGGAGCGTCAGCATACGCAAATAACCTATACCTGTTGCACAGGGTCATCTCAACAAAATATACAGCACCACCTCTTCTATTCACTAACGGATTCGCAACAGACGACCACGCGTCTCACCTCACACTCAGCTTTCTAGACTTCTTCCCGGCTTTTCTTAAAACCAACTGGTTCATCTCGCACAGTAACATGGCTGGATTAACATGTGCTCAAGGCACAGGTGATCTGATCAGGGGATGTGATCGAGCTCTCGGGGTCAGAGCTGGAGTTACACTGGAACAGTCGTGTCCACAACGATGAAACGGTCTCTTTCACGCAGTCAGCAAGTAGCCACGAGTGAATGGGAGTGATTTTAACAGAAACTGGCATTACAGTCCCCGTCGCACATTTATCGCACGACATCAACTACAAACAAACTGTCATCAGATTAGGAAACTGATCACATATTTCAAGGCCTCCTGCTGGATTTCCGCGCAAATTTGAACAACCCAATTTCATTGCCTGTCACTGAGGAGACGCCGCAGGAATTTGTCAAGTCCAGCACAGATGGTAACAAATCCTTCTCGAAAGCCAGGAGTTTGTACTCTGAAGCCTAAATTCCTCTCCAAATATTACATTTAAATTTACCGCCCATTTAATGGAAGGTTAGGAATACATAAGTACACATAACCATTTGGCCTACAATGGTTAAGTAATTCATCAGAATAAAACAGCTTAGTTCAATACAATTTAAAAAAAGATATATATATATATATATATATATATATATATATATATATATATATATATATATATATATATATATATATATATTTTTTTTTTTTTTAAAGAAATACTGCAGAACAAACATCTGATTTTCACATATACTGGCATTCTGCATATCAAAGCACAATTAAGGACAAAAAAAGGGAGCAAATTTTCAAATGATTTTATTGAGATGAAGCAGAGTTGGACATGGCTATGAATGACTAGTGAAGGAAGGATGGATGGACACTGCTGCATATGTCATCAGACTGAACCGGAATGTACCGAGTTACCCCTAAAACCAACTTCCAATTGCTGAAGTATATTGTGATCATTTCCTGAAAGTAATGTTGAAAGCAGAAAAGGAATCTTTTTTGTTCAGCCAGACACGTCCCTCCAGACAGGCACTGAGATCTAGGCAGTATGGCGAGATGATCCATCCTTCTCCACAGGGACAGTGGTACAGAACAGAAACAGGGTAAGGTTTGCACATGAATGAGCAAAACACAAAGGGTATTTTAAGGAATAATGAATTCATGGAAGTATAAAAATACATAGTTTACGTTTCAGAAATTATAATTCCTGTAAATGTTCATTTTAAAAGACCCTGTGCATTGATGAATTTCTACTAAATTCATGTGGAGTGACCACCGCTAACAAAGAACGTAACAAACAAATATCATAACCACTACTGCAAACTAAAATGCTTGCACTGCTAGCACTTAGCAATTTAACTCTATCCGTCAGCCTCATCATCATCATCATCATCATCATCATCATCAGTCCTATTCCATTCAGTGTTGGCCTTTCTTTTCTGCAAACATGACAAGAGAAACAAAACGGCCTGTGAACTGTTAGGCAGGCAGATTCTGCAGCTGTCTCAAATATAAAATTCATTCACTGTTCAATTCCAGTGTACAGTGTTATTCTCGCCAGGGTGAGACAGAGCTGTGAACAAAGTTTTAGGGAGTGACAGAAAGCAGAAGGTAAGCTTAACTACAGGGTAAGTCAGGCAGGAGTTGGAGAAGCAAGAAAAACCTCCTAAACAGGGAGTAAGTGGGGTTGCAGGAACCAGTGGCTGTTCCACCTGTTGTGGGTATTCTAATGTGGTGACGGGGGACCTGCGTAGATATGTCCAACAGAAGAACGACCCATGCAACTCTTAAGACTGAGCTATTGTCTGTGGAAACTAAATTCCACATCCAGACATCAGGTTGCTGTCATCCATGCCAACTATGTCATCACATAAAGAATTTGCCATTTTTCTTACAGTACAAAATTAAGACCCAGTCCTTATTTTTCCAGTTTTTTACTATCAAAAAGATGCCTAAGGCAAAGACATCTTAGTTGTGACCCTGTTTGGGTGCTGCCAGTAACAATGGCAACTTGTATTTTGCACTATATTTAAATGTTTGATATTCACTACTATTTTTATAATTTGTAGCTGTTCAGGTTGATAAGTATCATTTTCAACCAGGACACAGATAACACAGAAATGCTACTTCTGTGCAATTCATCGAGGGCACGGAGATTGCTACTACGATGTGTGTGTGTGTGTGTGTGTGTGTGTATACTGCGCAATAATTCCTTATGGGCTATGTGTGCACAACTTAGAGATTTTATAGTTATAACTAGGAAAGTTTGCCTGGGAGTTTTCAGATAGGCTAGGAAGCATAATTATTTTTCTTATAAGAAATAACAGGAAGTATGCAGACTTTTCAGGAACCAATTAGATGCACAAATGACAGAATGGCCATATTATACTTACACAAATACACTAAACCTTATTCAACCGCTAAAACATAACTAGTAGAATATGCAGTAAAGGATGATGGGAAAGGTCTAGCATCCCAGGTGGAACTATTCTGTCACTGTGTAACATTTGCATTTTTGTACAAAATAAAGAACATCTACATTGGACTTGGTCAGGCGATGGATGTCTTATGGTTGTGGAATGTGGATAGTCAGGAGAAAAGACTGGAAAAAAAAAAAAATCAACACCTTTGAATTGTGTGCTCATTAGGGAAACTACCACATGTACCACAGTACGAATAAATCAGTGCTGGCTCACTTTGGAAGCCCAAACGGCAATGTGTGGAGGAAAAGGTCATTAGAGGAAGACCTCACGATCGGCAAGACGGAAAGTGAACAGAAAAGGGGAAGAACAGCAATGATCTGGATCAACACAATAATGGCCATCTGTATCACACTAGCAAGACTAAGCCGCCTAACGCTAGACTGCTCATCGTATTGGATAGACTGAAAATGACTTGATGGCCCCTACCAAAAACAACACTATGCAAGCTTTTTTGACACTTCGGGATTCTCCTGTACTTAGCTGCATTCATTTTGCCGTCTACCTTCACAATGCTTCTGCCGCTGAGAAACCTGGCCACAGCATGATGCTGCCACCACCACCCTTGATGCTTGAGGGTGGGGAAGGTGTGTTTCTGATGATATGCATTGTTTAGCTTACAAACATAGCATTTAGTATGATGACCAACTTCCAAATAAAGTGGTATTTGTACAAGTCACTTGAAAGACCTGCACACAGGTGATCTCCATTTATCTGACAACCAATTGGCTGCACCAGCAGTGACTGAGGTGTATCACAGTAAAGAAGGGAAATGCTTAGGCAATACATGGTCACAGGCCAGGACCTGATGAACTGTGGTTCAGTAACCTGGGTTACCCAGTTACCTGGGTGTCTGATGTTGAAAGACCCAAGGCATCCAGTGAGCTCAGGTCTATATCACTGATGATGTGTTGCAAGATGTGTGATATAAATAAAAAAAGCAACATATTGTAAGAATATCTGTGCATACACTGCCAACTGGTAATGAAAAACTTAATTGTGCAGCTGGCAACTCACAGGCCTAATAGCCTAATATATTATTTATAAAAACTAGTGAAGGTAACTGGAGAAAAAAAGTTTCACTTCCAAACAACACTCTGGGAGCAGTACCACACAAAAAAAGCATAATTAAATTCAAAAGCTGAAAAAAGGTTGTAAAAAAAGCTGCCAAGAAAACACAATCTCTTGGTCCCTTACTTTTTACCTAGATTTCACAACAGTGATGCAAAACAGTTCAAAATTCAAGAAAAACCTGTTAAGCAGCTGCTTTGTTAATGGTGAATGTTTATTTCCTTGTAACAAAGGATTTCATTAATTATACAAACTTCAAAATATTAGCGTTGCACTGGAAGAGGGAGCGACGCTCTCATTTTTCGTTAATCCTCTAAGCCTCTACTTATTTAATTTGTATACATAATTACACAACCGGTGTTCCAGGAAATAAACTAAAGGGTCTAAAATTTGCACATCCTAGGAAAGAGCTGGAATAGCTCACACCTGATCTAAATTAAGCATTTTGTTGCTTATGTAACATTCGGCAGACACCTCATCTCTCTTTTCTGCAGTAAATAAGTATGAGGAATGTGGGTAAAACCTTGTTTGGAGGGGAAGGGCCAATTACAAGTTCCATTTGTAGCCAAGAAATTATTATGAATGTTTAAAAAGGCTCCCAGTATGATAGTAGCTTGAGGGCAGGATAGAGTAAACTCAACAAAATATGACAGTATAGTACATGCATGGTCAGAATCCATCAAGTATTATAGAAAGCAGCAGCAGGCGATCTAAAAAAAAAAAAAAAAAAAAAAAAAAAAAAAAAAACAAGACCTGCTGGTGCCCGGGCCAGAAANAAAAAAAAAAAAAAAAAAAAAAAAAAAAAACTAGCCATGAGCCCAAAAGAGGAAACCACAAGCAGAGCGTGTATTCGCAGCTGTGTAAAAATGAGACGACATGGCAAGTTCTAAGCGTATGAGAGAGAAAGCCATGGAGGGGAACATGTCATATGCAAACAGAAAAGTCACCTGTAACATCTGGCTGCCAAAGCCTTCACTCTCTCTGTAGGGGCGGATCACTCCATCCTCATGGAAGAAGCGTGGCGGCCGCAGGCTCTCCACATCCTGGGAAGTCTCTGTTGCCCTGGCAACAGAGAAAACGCATGAATGCACACATGCATAAAATATTAACACACTGATAGGTTTGGACTATCTAATGTAGATGTAGATCCTTAGTGCAATATCTTGTCTTCTCAAGACAAAAAACATTTCAGCAACTGCATGAAGGCTCAGTACAGTGCATTTTATTTTATTTGGTTAAATAAGCAAATCAACAAGTCTAGGCAGAGGGCCTTATGATTTTTACCTCTTGATTCCCTGGAAGGTGCTACTGGCCATATCGATGATGCCCCCAGTGGGCCGCGCCACAGCACCCACCAGACCCTTCCCCATCCCCTTAAAAAAGCCTGCTGCTCCTTCTTTCTGTGCACCTGCACGAGGGAACAAAGCACAGCCAAACACAGGTCAAACACCAAACCTGCTCCTGAACACAACCTCGTTGTCAGATGTGGAGATCTGTGAGGGATGATTAATCCATAAGTGACGTGCATTTCCGTTATATATGTATTTATATATATGTACTTCGTATGTCACATGTATAATGAATTCAGACAGCAAAAGTATGCAACTGCGACTGATAAGACTTGTGTTACCTTTAATAGGCTTGGTGACAATCCCTGTGATGCCACTGACAAAGCCCTGGAAGACAGAGAATGAACGTGGTCAATGATGAGTGATTCTGTAGCCAAACAAACAAATCTCAAACATGCTCATGTGCTCAGTGAGGCAATCAGCACCAGTCCCTGTTTACAAGGAGAACTCGCTGGAAGACTTGCCTTCTTATACCAGTGCAGTTTTAAAAGGTGATGAACTAAACAACATTAAGACCTGGTTGGAAGAAGATTTTCAGAGATTGTTCCAGCTCTACAATATGAATCGTGCAGAAGACTCACAGACACTAATCCCTTCCCTCCCCGTGTTAGGCCCTCTCGAAAGCTAGTGGGCTGCTTGTTCATCGCCTCACGGCGCTTCTGCTGGTACTCCTCATCCATGGTTATGGCAGCCACACCCTTCGCCATGGCACCTGTAATCCTGGAGGCTGCACCAGCAATGCCCCCTGTGTAACAAGGAAGAAAGAGCTGAAACTGGAAGGGGAGCTATGCAAGATACTGAGGAGTACAAAAGATGGAGAAATAAGGACGAGGCCAGGTGTCTTCTTCTCAGAATTCACATGCCCAAACCTTACGTAGTACAGAATGTGCTGCTTTTGTTCAAACTCACTTCTTAATGGGAGAAATACTTACTCTAAAATGATTTTTTTGCTTCACTTCCCTTGGTGGTTAGGCACAAATGACACAAAAATTAAATGCATAATAAAACCTACATCACTGTAAATAAAAATCTGTTAATCTGAAAAGGCTCTGTAACACTTACCCACTGCACCTCCTACCAAGGCCTTCACTCCAAGAGCCATGCCCTCAACAAATTCCTCTGGCCCCTGAATCGCACCCTGAGGTACACCACAGGGTAGGTAAGCAGACCTTAAATGTGTCAAACACGAAGTGAACAATACCTAGTACAGCTGTGTCATACACAGGATAACTTATAAAATGTCCTTCTATTTGCAGGTTAATCCAAAATAAACAACCTGCTAAACACTGTGTGCAAAAGACAGACCATTTCCATGTAATGTTCTTTAGAGGAGGGCCAAACTCTACCTGATATGGTTCATAAAAGAAAGCTTCCACACCCTCAGACAGACCCCTGATCAAGCCAAATGGATTACCCAGCACATCCAGACCCAGAACCAGCACATACATTTGCTTGATAGCCTAAACACAGAGAAAAGGAGTACAATTAAAAGGCAAAAAAAAAAAAAAAAAAAAAAAACAAAAAAAAATATTTAGTGTTACGCATGCTTCAGGAAGGTAAGGGCAGATTAAAAGTACCTGTAATTCTCAATAACGCTGGACGAGTAAGTGCATCATGTGCACATCTTTTTCAAACATAACATGACTTGACTACTCCTAATGCAGCGTGGAATTACTTGTTGTAAGCAGTGTACGTTACCTGCTTAGAGTAATGTCTTATGACTTCCCACTGCAGCTGCTGCGTAGTTCTGAACTGAAAAGTCAGCTCAAAGTAAGCCAGTCTGGAGGGAGACAACAAAATGACCAAGAAGTATCGCAATGGTGGTACTCTTCTTTTTGTAAATGGGAAAATTAACGTTTAGCTGTATTTGCATTTTGGGGAAGCAGTAACAGAGTTCTGCTACTGCACATTTGTTGTAAACACAAGTACAGAGTACAAACATCCAGAGCTCAATGAGTAATGACATACAGAAAGTGCACAAGGTGTGACACGTGTGATCCAGTCGAAATACAGGCTTACTTGAAGACAACATCTTGCACGTCGGTCAGTGTGGCACCAATGCTCTTCAGCAGGAGATTCAGGGACTGCACGGGAATGACTTCAGTCTCTCTCTTTTCCTTGTTTCCATCTTCACCCCCAGAGCTCAAGGAGAAGCTCAGGTGCAGCTACACAAAGATGCACACGTGCGTGCGCACACACACACACACACACACACACACACACACACAAAAAAACAATATACTGAAACATCTTCTATGCCCTGCAGCTTTGAAAACAAAAGAGCAGTAACCAATTAGAGATCAGCACCTTTCTCTACAAGGTATTTACTGTTAACTGTTGCAACTAGAAGGTTAACTGTAAATGAATGGAAATGTGTTGCTACATCACACTTCTGAAAATATTTGGTCGTATGAAGGAAGAAATAAGGCGAATATTAAAGGAAGTTTTCATGAAACAGAGGAACATTGAAACTCACTTTAATAGGGGAAATGTGGAAGTACTCGTAGAGACTGGTGGGCGAAGTGTCTGCTGCAGAAACGTGGTTAAGTTCTGTTTTCAGATTCTCAATGTCCTTCTGAAACAATTCCACCTGTGGGGCAAACAACTTGGCTAATCACATTTCAATGGAAAGCACTTTAACAGCTTCCTGAATCATTATGCAACTCCTAAAATTAGAGCCGAGCTGAGCAGAAGCTGTTTGTAGTTCAGCGACATTTAGATTTCAACAAGGGATCGTGTGTATTCCCAGTAAAGAGCAGTTTGAACTAGGGAACAGATGATATGCACTGCTGCACATAGCTGGAGGAAATTGGAGATCCTACCTCCTGCTCTGAGGAAACTGCACTGGTGCTCTCCTGTGTGAAAACCTCAAGAATGGCATAAAGGAACCCGAGGTCCAACTTCAAATCCATCTCCTGGATAAGCACTTTGAAGTACCTTTCATTAAAAAGCGATTAAAATAATACCCACAAGTTATTATGCAGATTTCAATTTTAATGTATTTTCAAAATCCACCGTGGTGACCAGAAAAATGGGAGACTCACTTGATGCGAGAGATGTTGGAGCGACCAGCTGACCTGGTAACAATACTGACATCAGTCAGGGGTTTGGGCTCTACAGGATGAAGACAATCAAGTGTTAGCATGTGTGTTTCTTTGGGAATAAACCAGTCAATGTGGGTGTTGAATTATATTCACTAAGACTTCATTTTTAAAGATGATATGTTCATTCCTGGTATTTCAACTTGCCATCTTTTGGACCCCAAACCAGTCCTTTACTAACCAGACAGCTACACTACCTAGAGCTGTTCACCTTTTTCTTGATGGCATACATTCTTGTTGAAACAGTAACAGAACTTTTCTACTGACCTGAGTCCATGGTGACAGATTTGGGGGGCTTTACAGGGTAGAAGACATAAGGAAAGATTGCTCCTGGAAGCTGGTTTTGGATCTGCAGGTTAGCACAAAAGATTTGGTGAGATTTGGTTAAATGACATTATGTCGGAATATCTTTATATACGTTCTTTTAAAGAATGTTAACACCGAGTGCTACCAGAAATAATGAATGTGAAATTAAAATGTATTAGTACAAAGTTTATTTCAAAAACCAAATCATAAATCATTAAATGTGTTCCACTGTATTCCCTTCCTTGGAGGAATAAAGAATAAAAGAACACAACAACAAGAACCCAGGAAGCTGATCCTTTTGAAAGAGTTAAAGACAGGTCCCCTTGCCACCAACCTGTATCCTGTTGATCTGCACACGGTAGGCCTTCTGACGTGCCGACACACTGTACTCCACTTTCACAGCCGGCAGAAAGTTCCTCCTCAGCGGACAGCTGTTAGGCTGCAGGATTCTCATGTCCAAGGCATTTGGGGTGAAGATTACCTGCCAGGACAAGGACAGGTGTAAGATTAATAACACTGCTAATAGCAATTCTGCGGCAGTGTCATAAATGATATTCAAATGAGATGCCAATAGAGCACACAAGTTAAACAAGGATATGGAGAACGCTTACCTGGAAGTTGTGGTCTAAGTCCACGATCAAGTCATCCACAGGGCTGCTGTCCACATACTCCTTAAAGCGCTTCTCCAGTTGCACAGTTTCACTCATCATTTTCCATCTGGACTTCTTCTTTGGCTTGAATTCCCACACCACATCAGAGCTGTGTAGAGACGAAAGACACTAACATACTATACAGACACTAAATACTATAGAGGTTAAGAATAATGGCTTGTGACCCGATGTTTCCTGATCCTAGTGCCACGATGGACCGTGTTGTAGCATTTGTAAGAAAGTTTAAACACATTCTGAACTATTCCAGTTAGAAGTCCCATATTTTAAGAATGTTACTGTAGCGTCAAAGAGTGCAACACCTAGTAATGCCGATGAAGGCCACCTCCTGGCTGGTGGTGTTGTTCACAAGCGAGATCCCCATGTCCTGCAAGGACAAGATGATCTCCTGCTCTGCCAGCTCAGCTTTCTCACTCTCACAGAGTAGCTTGAAGACACGCTGCTCCTCAGTGAAGAGTGCCACCCGCTGTAGGCCCTCATAGAATGAGATCAGGAACAGCTTTCCTTCATTGTTCATGTCCAGGAACAGGTCCTGAAGAACAGGGTAGCAAAGTCCACAGCACAAAACAGTAAAAACTCCTGCAGGTAAATCACTTGCTTCATTGCCAGGATTTTGATGTACATAATGCATTGTACAAAAACTAAATAAAGTTAATTTATCAATTCAAGGGGAAAAATTTACATTGTAAAACTATCACTCATTATCCGTATTTAATCTGTTCCTGGAAATATGTCTGATAGCAAATTGTCAGATAGCGGAAGTCAGTATTCTATGATTTTCAGTTGGAAAGATAACAATCCGTTCCCGGCACATCTTAAGTCCCACAACCAATTTCCCCAAATATCACTAAAATGCTCAAACATCTATAATAGTCCACTGATTTCTTCACAAGCCTTTCCACTTCTTCAGAAGATACTTTCATTTAATAATGTGGAGAGGCGAGAATGCATAAGTTTAAACACCACAAGCACGAGACGCAAACCTTTTCCAATTAACTACAGCACTCATTACCTCTCCTGACCTGCTTCTGACCATGGTAGGAAACCCCAGGGGAGCTTAGTGCTGAAACTCCAGCCCTGGAGTTACTGCTCTGGGGTAATTCCCCACTTCAGCTCTCCGAATGTGCGTAATGAACTAAAGCAGGACCCTCTGAGCACAGCATTTATTGTGAACAATTTTATAACTGTGCATTTTCTGCAGCATCTCAACCGACATACATATATCAGAAAAAGCATTTGTGGAACTTTTACAGCTAACCGCTCTATTGCCTTCCATTTATTCAATTAGGCAACACACCCAAAATGGCTAACAGACACTTCTCTGGACCTGTATTCGCATCCCATAATACCCAAGTCCCTCAAAGCAATACTTCCACATTGCTAACACTCCATATCCTCCAGCCCAGACTTGTGCAGTTTTTATGTAGGCAATCTGGAAAAGCAGGTTTTTGAGTCAGGGAGCAAATTTCTGGATAGAGAGATTACAGATAACAAGTGATAGCTGTACATTACATTTTTACCTCAATGATAACCTGATGAGAACTACTTTCTACTTCTTTAGTCCAGTAGCATTTTGCAGTTGATACAAGTTCATCACAGGTACAGTAAATGTCAGAAGAAAACAAATAAGGATCCAACCACATCAGCAGAATGACGTTAAGAAGCAGTGTACAGTGCATCACACCTCCTCAATCTTCAGTTCTCCCGTATGTTTCCCACATTTCCACTTGAGGATTCGTGATCCTGTGGGCTCGGCCCAGGTGTAGTAGACTGCCTTGCCTGGAGCCAATGAATCTTTCTCCTTCTCTGTGCTGCAAATCCAGATAAAAGAACAGTGAAGGTCACCAGAAGCCATAAAGAGGTCCACTGTAACACTGCAAAAGTCATTACTGTCATGGACCATGATGGAAATGCAGTCAACACATAAACAGAGCAGTGGATAGAAGGCGGACAGTTCAGTCTTCCTCCAAAAGGATTCCCAGTAATCCAAATGCACCTCTCCCAGCCCCCAGGTATCCCCAACAGTAGGCAAGATAAAAAAAAAAAAAAAAAAAAAAAAATTAAAAAAATAAAATTTAAAAAAAAA
>UFQX01000114.1:151745-210153 GCA_900497675.1 Arapaima gigas
GGGGGAAAAAAAAAAAAAAAAAAAAAAAAAAAAAAAACTAAATATAAACACAACACAGAACGTATGTGGGCAAGAAGGACTGCTGCATGATTATTCTGGAAATCAGGACCCTCACCAGATAGTCTTTGGTCCTTCCTTTGCATTTCACATCACCGTAGCTTCCCACTGTGTCCAGGGAGAAATCATCTGACAGCTCACTGTCTGACACCATGAGGCGCACCTTTGAAGAGGGAAGATTTCTTACTAATCAGCCTTGTCTGTCTACTTCCTCGCCATTTAATACGTTACAGACAGTCCTCAGCTTGAAAACGTATGCAACTGACAACAACCCAGACTTATGACAGCCATCCCATAACCTTATTTTTGAGTCCTGATGTTTGGTTGACAAATTGTTCATCTACTGTTTGATAACATGAGCTGGGCGTGCTACCACAAAGCATTACATTTGTCACTGGCAGAGTTTGGGTGTCTAACAGCAACTGGATTTTATTTAATACAGCTATGCTTTATTTACAAATCTTGTGCAATTCAAATTACTTTTTATTTACAATGGTGGTGGTGATAAAAAAAAGTGAAGGAAAATAGATTTAATAGCGAAAATAATAGTTCTGCATGAAACTAAATCTGTACTGTATATTATTACGCTATTATAATTTTAACATGAATGTTTGAAATTGGAAAAAAACAAAAGCCCTATTACTGAACATTGCTTTAATGCTTTTCAATTGTTTATATATTCTTACGGTTTATATAGTACAGCACAAGGGGATTTGTGACTTACAAAGTCAACTTACAACAAGGTTGTCAGACCGGAACCCCATTGTAAATCTAGGATTACCTATATTAGGATGAAGTACTAAGACCCAGGAGAGAAAGGAAGCATCCAGCATGATGGTGAAATGCTGCATGAAGAACTGCATTCCTTGCATCTTTAAATTTCACTTAATCCAATAACAAGTACAGAACATCACAGAGTACGTCAGGTGACTCTGAAATCATCCTTGAGTGTAAGAAATGCAGTGCTTGTTTTGACTGAAAAAACAATTCACAGCTAGAATTCGTATGTGGGAGAAATATACAGGTACAACAGGAGAGCAGCATCTCAACCAGCTACCTTGTTGTTCTGTAGAAAGTTGTGAGGCTTGAAGGAGAATAGAAGAGGCTTGTCATAGTCTTTAGGGTGCTTGCGGTGGATGTCATCTGCCTTGTACTGCAGCAGCCGGTCAGTCTTGTTAACCATCCAGTAAGGGGAATGCAGGGCCACCACAGTCTGCCCTGGATTATATTTCACATGGATGGCGATGTCGAGCCCTGCTTGCTTGCTCTCCTCCTCTTCCTTGCCGAGGGAATGGAAGATGACGAAACTGATCTCATCCTCTTCCCTGCGCAAACTGTACTCAGCCTGCCAGTCCTGTTCCAGGTAGTCCAGCAAGCGGAGATTCAGGCGGGATTGATCCATGACTGCTGTGTGGATCTCGGCAGAGTGACCCTCCTGAAGGGTGACAGGCGAATTTCCGTTCTCCTGAAATCAAAATCTATATGTAAAAACTTACCAGAGGAAACACAAAGACATTTCCCAGTACAAAACCAAAACAAACAATAAAGGAGGAATGCATATAACACATAACACATGACATGGTAACATTTTGCACCAACTGAGAAACAGCTGCCTCAAAAAAGTGAAGAAGCTGCAGGACAGTATGGCACTACCAGCAGGGAGAACGTGATGGGGTATGGCAGCAGGTTCCTGAGCAGCACAGTAGACCACAGGTGCAGAACATATGGCTCATCGAACACATCCTCATTGCTGTGAGATGTCAGGGTGTCATTCAATGGAATAAGGTTGACCACAATGGCACGTTCGTCACGGTTCCCAAGCCCTGTGCGGTGACAGGTTTGTGTCAGGCACTGGCCCACATGTAGGCGGACTGTCTCATAGCTGAACCCCTCAGAGCACTCATAGTCCTCTCCCTCCATAATGGGCTGCAGACTAAGGGGTGACCTGCAATGGCAGCAAAAACACAACGATGGTATTAAAAGTCCTGGACGTGAAATATTGCCTAAATGAAACCCCTTCACCCTATGAAATCATTATCCGTACCAACCTATAAGAGCTGAGAGGGACACAAAACTCCTCTGTGGGAAGTGCTATCCCCAAAAGCGTAGAGCCTTCAAACACTTTGAATGGTATTGAGAAATGATTTATTATCTAGAAAGTACAAGAAAGAAAATAAATTCAATTCAATCCATCCCATCCATCCATCTATTATCTGTAATGGACACGGCCATCCGGACCCTATTTCAGAATCATTCAACCACAGGCTATGAAATTACACCACAAATGGGACTCCAGTTCACCACGAGGGGGCCACACACAAACACAGTCACACACAGTCACATATACACAATAAGCCAATTAACATGAAATGCTTGTCTTTGGACTGTGTGAGGAAACCCATGCAGACACAGGGAGAACATGCAAACTGCACATAGAATGAACTGGATTCGAACCCAAAAAACCCCACCATGCCGCTCAACTCCTTTCAAGGAAAGGTTGTATAAGGTATAATATACAGTAGAGAGTATTCTCCACACCCTTCTTTTGACAATTCCATTAAGGCTGCAGTTCAGCTGATTGCAGAACATATATATTTAGTTCCAAAAATACCCAGCAGAACCTCATCGTATAGCGTGTGGTTGAAAAATGCTTGACCGGGGGGGGGGGTACTAAACATACAGCTTTGTGTCATGTATTTGTTTTTAAAACCTGCCACCTTATAAGGACAGAAAGAGGACACGAGGGGAAACATAATGAGGATTACTGGCCTGGAACGGTGAGCGGATCTTCACATATTTACTCCCTTCCACAGTATAGATCTGGCAGACGATGAAGCGCTTCACCCCTGAGTCTTTGTGGATGACGCTGTACATGCCACGGCCCACTTTGATTAGTGGAATAATGCTGGCCGCTGAGTGGCCGTTGGGAACTGGGGATGAGACACAACCAGCAAATCAAGCAAAAAATTCTGCAGCAAAATGTTACCATTATATGAGCATTTTCTCCACCTAACTTGAATTTATATTTTTGTTGTAAGACTTCCAGACAGCTGTAGTTTTCCTTCAACAATTAGTACAAAACTGATTTCTTAGATATTTAATTAGTACAAAATGCCAGATAAAATGCATTTAAAGTTTAAGTACACATTATGCGTATAGGATTAAATGTTCCATTTTTTTTCAGGCTGTGGGACAGCATGACACAGCACAGTCACTGACAATATCAGCATCAAATTGTTGCAACGTGGTGGCAGGCAAGAAACAGTGCCACTTTTAGTTATATTTTTAGAATTAAAATTTATATACAATTTAAAAGAAATTCATATTTGAAGTTAGTTTGAATGTTTCCTTAAACTTAACACACGTATACCTTTTCATGGTTCCAAAAATAGACAAAATATCATGTAGGAAGTAGTTGTTTGTATTTGCATAAATCAAAGAATTTCCAGAAGGGAGGAAGTCTTTCAAATATAAATTAAATTTACAACTAGCTGTCTTATTCTGTTTGCTTTATTGGCACTGCTGAGCGAAATTTATTGGAGACTGACCCTAAAATAAACTTGTGTATTATACAGGTGTTTTGATATTTACAATATAGCAGGACTTGAAATCAAGGCTGGATATTATAATTTACTGTAACTCAAAGAGCCCTTTACACACACACACACACACACAAATATATAAACTATATATGTCTATACACAAATCAGTTTCCCCGACATAAATCTAGTTTTAACTTGTAACATTAATCCAGTTCAGGTCTACGTGGTCCCTTACTGGGTTGTATGTAGTAGTTCTTTCCACTGAGGCAGGTCATAGCTGAGAACTGGTCACTGTCAGAGGTGGTTCGGAGGTAATCCATGTTGAGGCTGTCTCCATCCTGCATTTCCACCTTTCCATTCTGGGACACGGTACCAATGGGGCTGAACATCTCGCTGTGGACCACCAACACTGGCAGGCCGAGACAATTCTTAATCACAAAGGGGGCCTGGTCCTTCTGGAAGCACTCTGCCGTCTGGCTGGCTGCCTCTGCAAAAGCCTTCAGACCAGGGGATAAAAATCAATGACCCCACAGAGGAATGGACTCATTTCTGCATGTCTGATCAGCTATCATTTACCAAGAGGGCATCTTATGCAGTCATAACCAACTTAAGAAGTCATGTGATGTCAGAGTTCTTGCAGAATAGTCAAGTAAAGCAATCTTAAACTGCCCGGTTCAGAATCTAGATCTCATCTCACCGTGCCCAGATTGCTGAGCATGCCCAGTCCACACTTTGACAGCGTGATGTTCAGCTGATCTTTGGAGCTGATGTTGATGACAGTTTTGTAGTCAGGAATGCTGTAGTCCACTTCATCACAATCAGCTGCATGTTTTACAGGCTTTTTCTTCATCTGGGTCACATAATTATACAAGTTATATGCAAATGTTAGCAAAATGGCAACTGTCCTTATCACAGGCATTAATATAAAAAGCCTTTGGACACAAAGCACAGCAATGTAAACACTGGTGATGTAAGATACAGCCAGGATGAACAGATCATAGACATGCTGAGGAAGGTACCTTGATCCCCAAGGTCCAGGGCCTGAATCTGTCTTTTGTCTCATCCTCTAATGGCTCCAGAAGAGGCTCCCACACCCCCATCACCTCATTGTAGTAATGAACCTGACAGCCAACACAACACACTGACTTCAGTTTTCAGCCACATAAGCACATACACCTTCACAGTCATACTGCCACTAGTGGTTGTATGGAACTCATGAGGCAAAATCTAAAATTATACAGCCCTCCCAGGTTCCTTACCTCCAAGATGAAATGGCACATATACCCTTGTTCCTCACCTCTAAATTAGGATGGTACATAACATCTTCATCCCTCAGTTATTTGTTGAGATGGTGTATATACGCTATTGCTTCACATCATGTTGAGAAGATATAAAACACCTCAATCCCATCCCCCAGTTCAAATTGAATACCTATACCCTGGATATTTGAACTCCTAGGTTGCGAATTCCAAACATAAATGGTATATATTAATACCTAACTCAGTGCTTGAATTGACAAGTCCCAACATAAGTTCCACCCAAGCAAAGCCAAAGAACATCAGAAAAATATTTGGAATTGGCGCAAACACTAGTGCAAAGCTAGCTGGCAGTATTGTGCCCAGCATCTGTATTCACAGTCTGTCTCATGAGGCTTGGGTCCAAACAGCTTGCACTTCCGTGTTTTGCTCCCTTCTGTTCAGTTGGCAAGTACCCCAGTACCAGTTCATTACAACCCATTAAGGGAGGTAAATTTTAACCCCAATTTTATATTGTTTTCATTTCTTATTTTTACATAACCCTAACCCTTTGCAAAAAATTTGACTTAAATGTTTGTTGCTATTACTACTTATAGTAAGAAACAAAACAATGTATGATACTAAATTAAAAACCACATATAAACACACAAATCTATAATAATTATCTCATTAACTATTTGGTAATTAGGCAATTAGTACCTAAACTGTTCTTTATCACACTGAAATTGGTATTTTACAGTATAAGGGATATTTTGGGGAAACGAACTGGGGTTTCTAAGATTAACCTGTATTGATTCATAGTTTAAGAATTAAAGGAAATGGCTTCCTGATATTTGAATTTGTGGTACACGCATGCACGCACGCACGCACGCACGCCTCCTTTCCTTGCATCTAGCTGTCAATGGTATATACCTCCTTGGTCTTAATTTCCAGGGTGAGATGGTACAAGTGCTTTTGTGCCTCTACTGTAGTTTAAAAACGTATATACCCTTATTTTCCACATACTCTCCAATTGCTATGAATCATGCCTTTTCTCCCTCTGTCTTAAACATCTTGTACCTAGCACAGTGGGGATCTTAGGTCTCAGTGATGCATTTTTGAATTCATGTTTTTGCTCCTTTGATCAATTATCTGCTAAATTTAACATTCTTAAATCCCATTTTACTGATACATGCAACTGCAACATTTTGGTCAGAATTGAATCCCCAACCTTCCCACACTTCTACTTGTGGCTTTATTTCACTTTGTTTTTGAAATAGATTTTACTTCAAAAGGAGTAATTTCTGTTTCATAAAATCACTTAAACACATTACACCTGCTATCTCTGGCTGCAATACAATCTCCCTGGAAAGAAGACCTGCAAATCACCCTTTTGCATCAAGACAGGTCAGCTGCTCTCAGCAGAGAACACTGTTCCTCCATTTTGTGTACACTATAGCCTACTCCAGTTCAAGTTAGTGCACCGTCTGCACATGGCTAAGGCTAGACTGGCTAAGATTTACTCCCATGTAGATTCTTCATGTGACTGATGCAACCCAACGCCTGTCTCTCTGGGCCATACTTTCTGGGCCTATCCTAAATTAACCTCTTTCTGGACCTCAGTATTTGACACTGTCAGCTGTAGTGGGTGTCACAGTTCCATCCTTCAACATTCTTCCTGAAGGGACGTTTATAATTAACAGCCATTATGACCTAATTGCCTCTGCATCTTTACTGGCTTAACATAATATTTTAAAGGATTGGAAGCACAGCGCCACTCCTTCCCATGCGCACTGGATTAGAGACCTGATGTAATTTTTAAAACTGGAAAAAAAAAAAAAAAAAAACACGTGCATTGCAGAGGTCCTCTGCAGAATTTTCCAATATTTGACACTGTTCTCATTACACCCATAGCACAGCTTTATGGGATGCAGGAGATACTTGGATGTACTTTCCAGTACAACCTCGGATTCCCTTCTCCCTAAGAACATTTTTAGTCATAGCAGACTTATCTGTGCACCTTTATATTTGTGCTCTCTCTTATTTATTTATTTTTTAATTGTTTGTTGTTAACCGTTTTCTACGGCAATTATTTCTGTTGTGTGTGGTTGGGGACTGTTTTTGTATAGTCAGCCTTTGATTTACGTGTTTTGATTTTTAATACCACAGCTCAATTTACTTGTCAATTTGCTCAATACAACACATGCGTGTTTGCATGTCCATGCCAGCACCTGCATGTCCTCTGCTGCATATTATATGACAGTCATGCTATATAAAGTGCACCACCCTCCTAAAGGCATTACGACAAGGAGTGTTAGATGTTGAGAAAAGAAAAGTTTGTGTATGCAAAGCTGGTGCAGAAAAGTTAAAACAAACTCGCATAGTTTGTCTTTAAGGACATATATATGTAAATATCTTGGTCATGATTGGTCAGTAGATGACATCATGCTGTGTTGCTCTCATAAAGCATTTTATGTTATGGTTCTCTTATACAGGTAGCAATGTTCTAAGTTACTTAATAGAAGATGACTTCTTTTGTATTCTTCCACCACTGACTCTGAAGTGCATGTCTGTAAAAGTTTCCACCTACTGCTGTTCTCAAGGACACCACAGTGGCAATAAACTTAGTTTTGTTTGTTAGTAACGTGAGTAGATGTTTCATTCAAATTAGGCCACCTCATTACACTGACCAGCAAGATACCCACATGCCTGTGTGCTACAAAGTCTTTTACAGTCTTTTAGTGATATTCTGCTAACTTAGTGATATAAGTTGGTTTTGGAGGCTTTCGGATGGGCCGGAAAGCATCATTATTTTTCCCCATAAGAAATAATGAAAATAGTCTCCATTTGCGCAGCCTTTTCAGACACCAATTAGATGGATAAGTATAATGATGTTATATGTATTTTCCTCTGTATTGGTCAATTGGTTATGGCCCTTGTAAAATTTAACAATAAAATGTGTAAGTGAAAAAAATAAATAAAAATTTATATACACCCAATTTCTTCTCCTGTACCTGCATAAGGAATATACACCATAGTTGCTCACCTCCAGTTTGAGGCTGCTTTGCAAGTTGATCAAAGTGCTCCAGTTTTTCACATTTCCGTCAAAAGAAGCCTTGGCCAGCAGCATGGGCATGGTGCGATGACCTACACCAGCCTCCAGGGTCACACAGATGGAGCTGATGGACATCTGCAGGGACTCCCCTTTGGGCACAAGTGGAGCAATAGCCAAGGCATCCTCATCACTCTCTTCCTCCAGGAACCACAGCTTCAACTCTCTCCAGTTCTTCTTATCCCACAGGTTGGGGGGGACAGGGCTCTCCAGCTCCTGAGGGCTCTCAGCTGTGGGGGACAGGGCTGACTGGATAGTGATCACTGTGTTAATGATGATTGGGGAAACCTGGAGAAACAGTTACAGGTTCATGATACAAACATGAACATAGTAAGCCACATCAAAAGATAGGTAATGCCTTTCACTGATTTCAAAATCTCATTCATAAATCCTTTCACTAGATCAGTATTTATCAATATTACATAGTGCTACTTATCCTCAAAGGCTGTTAATATATAGTTCCAAGAACATAAGATGTGTCCATGCAGATTACTAGCAGCAGACACAGCCACCTACCTTGAGTGTGAGAGCACTAATGCACAGCTCCATGGCCTGGGGGGTGCTGGGGGTCTGTGTACTTTGGAAGAACAACTGACAAGGTTGTAGAACTGTGGTGATACTGTTCTTCCTGCTTTCCCTCAGGAAGGGGCAGGCCACCACCTTCAGGTCCCTAATTGCCGCTGTCATCTTCTGACTGTCGGGGTCGCTCTTCATCATCAACTCGCACTGTGTCGTTACGACAAGGGCAGGGGCATTGGCTCGAGTGAGGTCGGCTACAAACACTATTTCAGGGTTTTTAATCACCACATTGATTTCGGTCTTGGCCACTATGGGCTGTGTGGGAGCTGTGGAAAAAATAAAATCATTTAAACAACTTATTATCGAACTATACAGGTCTGCAAAAAAGCACCTGTAAAATCAATTAAATGCAAATGTAGTAATCCAGGCATGGTTTTATGTGCCATCAAAACAAGTGGCCAAACTTTTCAAATTGATATTAAAATAACAGGTTTCATGTGATCAATAAAGCTATACAAGCAAAAGCTGTATAGCTGAACCATCCTTTACAACTGGAATTCTTCTCTCTTCTCAGTAGGCACATCCCAACTAATGCTTTTAGCTAATGTTTTTGTCCGTGGTGACTCTCAGCTTAGTATTCAGACATGACACTATTTACAAATACTGAGAAATACATAGCTGGATACTATATTAATTCAGGATAAGTACCTTGAGCAAGAGTATTACAGCAGACAGCAAATTCAAATCTGGATCCTACTCATACAACATGGCAGCATAGAGATTCTAACCACTATGTCACCTATTGTCCTGACTAAGTGCCTAATGTCACTTTCTGTGATCCAGGGATGTGTTTCTCTTGACCACTTTACTTTTTGCACCATTGTCAGGAATCCCCTGAAAGCCAATTTGGGAGATGCTACAACTGGCATCCCTAACACCAATCATCATGCCCCATTCAGTGACTAAGGTCACTTGTTTTGCCAAATGCAACATTTTGTGCCCCTATAGGTGACTGCCAAAATCTGCCTCATTATAACACTGGCCCTGTCTACTGACCACATAAAAACTGGTATATTAATTTCAATTTAAAAAGTTTCAACATTTGTGTTAATGGCATATAAAAGTGAGCTGATGACTAGTACTACTTACGTTTACTTTTTGAGCAGAAGCCTTTCTTCTAAGCAAAGTACAACTCAGAGTTAACAAAAGTGCATTTTGCTAAACATACAGGCACACGATTACTAAAGCAGCTAATTTGTCTTCCACCAGTTTTTTTTTCTGCCATATATTACATGAGTAGCTGCCTATAGAACTGAGTCTGACATACGGAAAGGTGATCATGACAGATGGTGTGATGCAAATCTATGGAACTGTTAGGAAATCAGGATAGAACCGAGTCCAAAAGTTAAGCTGGAAGGGAATTAGCTGTTCTCTGGGAGAAAGGGAGCTCATTACACCACACGACTGAAAACTGAGAAGCTAAGCAGCTTCAATTTTGGATCCCTCGAGGGGGCCCTCGCTTCACCATGTCAAAAACATCACCAATAATTTCACCAGTGTCTGTTTAACCAGGGAGACCGAGATACAAACCTGCCTCCTTAGAAGATATGGGAGCCTTGCTGGGTGCCTTCTGGGGGCCAGCAAACCCCTCCTGGCTGGCCTTGACAAAGATGTCTGCCACAGTGAGCAAGAACTCCATGCTGGCACAGAGGTAAATGTCCTGCACCACTGTGTCCAGGGTGGTGCCCTCCCGACCCTGCCTGTAGTTCACCTCCATCATCACATTCTTCTCCGCCCCTGTTCTCATTTCCACCATCCTGGGCCACAAACCACAGAGCAGCTAATGCCTTTTCAGTGCTTCAAAACATTCTAATCACTTCAACTGCCAGGGTATGCTGTGCAATTTAATTTGTCTCTAGAGTCCTTCAGGAATCTTTATGGATTAACAAATCAATTTACAAACGTCTTCTGCTGTAAGTGGAGTGTGTAGAAACAATCTGTTCCCAAATGGAAACAATTAAAAACACTTATATTTAAAATGTAGTTCAGGTTCATTACACTTGAATGTAAAAATATCTGTCTAATGTATTACTGTGGAGTCGAGCCAGAGGCACAGCTTGATGTCCAATGCCTCCATGCTCCTAAACTGGTGGATACAGAAAAGACAAGGGTCTACCTGGAGGTGATCTTCTTAACACTCTTTCGTTTGTCATCCAGCAAACAGTTGGCAAGTTTCACTGAGGCCTTCATGGAGCTGTCTGAGAACATGTGCACAGCAGTGGAGATGGTTCCTAGCTTGAACTCTGCCAGCTTCAGCTGCTCATCATGGGAGTCCAGCAAGTGGGCCTGGGTTAACAACCTGAAATTAGATTCCAGCCTAATGGCAGCTTCCAACTTGAGCAACAGCAAACAACTAAAGTACCTCATTTCCACGGGGGCTGTATAGGACTACAGTCATAGAGTCAAATTTGAAGTCCAGCTTCAGAGTGTTCTTCAGCTTGCTGATCTTCTGGCTCTCCACCACTGCTGCTGTGACCACAGTATTTCCTGGAAAATATGTGCATTGTGAATGCAGAACTGATCTTATCTGGACACATCTAGCTCTACTCACAAACACTGATGGGGATCTCCATTGTGGGGAGCACTACCTCCAGGGTTCTGCGACTCCTTGGTGGACACGGTGTCTGACTTGTCCCCAGGTGGAGGAGGGGGAACAGCATCTGATGTCTCTGACAGGTTCTCATTCAGCGTCCGCAACACCACAGTCAAGTCTTCCTGACTGAGCACCAGCTGTCATGAAAAGGCTTACACTGAGCATATGAACATGTGCACACATGAAGCTTTCATACACCTGAAATATGCAAAAACGCACACAAAACCTACAAGAGGAATAGAGGGGCTTTAAACTCTGTGTCACCCGCCAGTCTAAAGTCATGACTTTTAAAACATAAATCTTTTTCTGCAAGATTCTCTGAA
This sequence comes from Arapaima gigas, assembly GCA_900497675.1. Lineage (NCBI taxonomy): Eukaryota > Metazoa > Chordata > Actinopteri > Osteoglossiformes > Osteoglossidae > Arapaima > Arapaima gigas. Next base: position 163,187 of record UFQX01000114.1, read on the forward strand.
GTATGATCATGAATGTCTTCAGCCAAGCCTGGGGAAAGGGTCTAAGAAGAAACTTCCCTGAATAAGAAGGGTCAGTATAGTCAGGGTACTTACATTCATGGGCTTCAGGTGAGCTGTGATCTCATTATCCGGAATGCTGTGGTACCAAGATGATGAAAGGTTCCGCTCAATGGACAGGTCCAGGTTGACAGGCTGAAGCAACTGGATCTCATTCTGAAACTTGCCTGCTTCATATGTGGTCCTGAGGACAGAAATCAACACGCAGGAGTGGAAATGACTTTCGAAAAAGAAAAGGCTGACAACCTCTAGCTTTACTGGTTCCTCACTTCCAACACCTCTCTTACCTGTACATCTTGAGGTCACTTAGTCCCACTGTGATGACATCAATAACCGGAGGGATTTCCTTGTGGGTCTTGGAAGGCACCATAGAGAAGTGATTCTTGATCGTGACAAGACCGAAGTCTGCGACAATAACATTGTGGGAGGTGGAGGACTGTGGCATGAAGACGACGGGTGCCTTGATGTGTACATCCAGGGAAATGCGCGTGGTGCGCTCTGCCAGTTCCATCACTCCGGTAGCAGCCTTCTCTGCCGCCTGGACCGTTACCTCAGCCAGGGCTTCCTTGGCTGTCTGGAAGTTGTTGATGAAGGCCTAGGGATGGGCGCCAAGCACTTAGGAGGATTTCATGGCACCACAGGAACACAGATTGACCATACCAAACCTGGTCCATGAACTCCATTCATCATAACATGAGACATGTCCCCTTTCTGAACTCTGTTGTTCAACTCTCCATCAAGTCAGCTCCATCTCTATTAAATTAGTCAGTTATACTCAGCTCACAGTCTGCTGCAGAAACATAGGCACCAGTATGCCTTGAGATATGAGTTTTTGACTTACAAGTTTCTACATATATGAGTGAAATTATTTAATACCCTTTACCAAGTTTATGAGTCATTTTGTGTGCTTATAAATAACAAGAGCAGAGAGCAATGGAATTTTCATAGTTCATGCCATAAAGGTAATTATAACTCAGTTTTATGAGATTTCCAGATATGCTTTATGTTCGTAAGTAGGGGGACACGTGTGTTTTGATTTTATAACTTTAATCGATCTTCCATTCACTTCTTTCTTTACTTTTTTGGCTGGGCAATTTGTAACTGTAAGCTGTATAGACTAGAAATTTAAAATGTAATAATGCAAGGGATTCTTACCAGAATGGAGGAGACAAACTTGTTGAGGAATATGACCTGTATGCAGCCCACAGTGAGCATGACACTGGTGTCCACAATCCTCATGTCCATATAGGCATCTCCTTCTGTTGCGTCCACATGGTTGATCAAACGGAAGTCAAACACTTCCTTTCCCGCTATGGACACCGCCTTAAAGAGATGAGACACAGCCCATCAGAGAAGTTCAGATGCTGTGAGAATCCGTTCACATAAGAGTGTTACATGTTTAATAACATGTGGACAAGATGGTTTTATGACAGGGAAGGGACCAATTGTATGTATGCATGTATCTTAGTTCCCCCATCATTAAAAAAGCATGAAAAACGCTATTCAAGGATTCCAATTCATAAGAATTTATATTTACGTTTATCTGGCACATGCTTTTCTTGAAAGTGACATAAAATACAATGCAAACGATGCATATTTTACATCCCCAGCTGCGACTGCAACTCTAACTGTTTTTATTACTCCAAAGTCAACTTTACCACTAAGTCACAATTAGTAACACCCACATAATACAGACCGCTCTCCATTTACTCGTGGGTTACAATCCATTCCAGAAACAGAGGGCACGAGGATGACTTTTTTTTTTTAAGTAAAGTTTCAGACTAAAGACTATTAGTCTATTTCTATTTCAGTCTATTAGACCATTTCAGACTAAAGTTAAATAATTTAAAATCAAAAAAGTTTTTACATTTTAAATCAAATCAGATAAAAAAAGTCACTGCCACAGCCTCTTGTTCACTGAACGACTCATCACAGGAATCAGATAAGAATATGTAAAAACCTTTAATAGAGCTATGGGAGGTTTTAAGACTTAATACTTTTATGAGCTTTGAGCTACATTGAACTCACTTATTCTTAACTACATCAAAAAGTCAGGGTCCCAGGAAAGGAAGCCAGTTCTTCACAGCGTGACACCAAACACACACACGGCTATTTATAGTGACCAGTTCACCAGAAACACTTGGAATACACACTGCACTGCCCAGCTACATTAAAATTTAAACACTGAAAATAAAAACTCCTGTTAGAGAGAACAGTGAAAAAGATATTTTCTAAAAGCTGTAACTCAGAAGTTAGGCAGAGCCCTGAGGACCCACTATATAGATACATTCTGATAGAACCGTTTTGGAAGTCAAACACCTCTGATTTATATATATCATGGCTTGGCATTTCTCATAATGTGAAGAACAAATATTTTTGTTTTGCTATTGGAAATCAACTGAGAAGAATAAACAATTGTAAAGGCTTAAATGCTGAAAAAATTGGCAGGGACAAACGAATGCATGGCCATAAATGTTTGCATCAACAATAAAGAACAATTACATTATTATTTGTATAAAATTTATCTGTCAAATAAGCATATGTGAAGTTTTGGATTCCCGAGGGAACCTGCCCATTTAATTTAATCTAATGTTGTAATGCCCCAGAGCTTGGTTGAGAATGAAGATCCTAACCACCCAAGTATTAGAAATGCTCTCTGAAAAAAGGCCTTCTCTAATTTTTTTTTTTTTTTTAAATCAAAAATACCTTCTTATATAGAGCATTCTTGTCACAGTCCAAGATGACAATGTTCTTCAAATTTGCTAGGACCTCAACAGATTTCTTCTTCATGAGCACCTCAGAGACAAGACCTGGGGAGCAAAATGTCATCATGAGCAAACGTATATAGTCCTTGTTCATTTGTTTTCAGTGAAACTCGTTTGTGCAGATTTACTGGACTTTGTTCATCACTGTGTCATGCGTTGAGAAGATCTCTACAGCCAGAACTGTGTTCAGACACAGTCAGTAACCAATTGCCACAAGGTGGCACTAATGCCACATACACCATATGGTAAAGCAAGGGGCCAAAAATACAGAAAACTCTCAACTGGAACCAAACAGTGACAACTGAGGTTTAACCACTACCAGTAAGGACCAGTGATTGGGATTGAATTCTGAATTTCCCAAAATAAGTTGTCCAGTAAAATTAAGGTTTAAAAGTATCTTCTCAAAACACTCACACAATAAAAGGCATCAAATACAATAAAACAAACACAATATTAAAAAAGGAAAAATAAAAACAAGATATCAATAAAAGAACAATATAAAGAGAAAACAGTAAAAGGAATTAAGAGAGGAAAAAGAAAACATTGTGTTATTTAAAGAATTCAAAACATTTAACCCTTGAACTTAGATTTAAAAGGTACCTAAAGAAGGAGAACCCATGATATTTGAGGGAATGGAACTGCACAGGCATTGCAGGAGGAAACTACACCCCCCCACAGGGAGCAGAAAGACCCTGAGGGAGATGTGAGGCTACGTACAGATGTATGGAGATTGCGAGGTGGGGTACAGAAAAAAAGTTTAAAAAATAAGCATGAGTATTTTCAAACTGACTTAACACCTTACAGGAAAGCACTGCTGGGATTCTAACCTAGGTGTGATATGGTTTTTTGCACCGGATTTGATCAGGAGTCCATCTGCTGAATTTTCAACACACCACATCACACTGTTGGACCCATGTGAGTGGCTCATGACACTGACGGGGACATTATACTATACCTTCTATGCTGATCTCTGAAATGTGTCCCTTCTGCCCCCGAATGAACACCTTCAGGCAGGACAGGTCCGCTCTGATGTGCAAATTAACCACATCGTCGAATTTGGTCTTCCTAACTGCTGGAAAAGCACCAAAAAACAAGATGTTTATTTCAGTGTGGGGAAGGGTTTTAGTACTGTTATCGATGACTCTTATCTTTAATGTAGAGATGGTTACATACATAAAAACAGGATCTGTGTGAAGAATGAAATTTCTGCTGTCTCTGTGACTGTTTTAAAGTTATAAATGAAAGTTCTAGTTCTGTGCCTGTCTTCTGGCTAAGTGTTTCAGAAATAGATAAAAGTATTTAAAATCTTACACAGTTTTTTGGTAACAGAGGCCTCCTTCTTTTCTCCCTCTTCTTCTTCTTCCTCCAGAATGGTGGGAAGCTCCTCCTGAGTCTCCTTCTTTTGGGGGGGCAACAGGCTGTTCAAGAAGTTCATCGCATTGAGAAGAGCTTCAATGTGCAGATGTACATCCAGTGAGGAGAAGTTCACCTAAACTCAAAGAAACAACACTGTCACTGGTCAATCTGAAGAATGGATAATGGGGTTGGAAGCATCATTTGTTGCCACAAAAGAATTAAAAGCAAATTTTTTTAATTCACCCAGTTACCTTTATAAGCTGCTCTGTGTTTTTGTAAAGGGACTTGAACTCTGGTCCATTCTTATCTGCCTGTAAAGAAAAAGGTGAAAGGTCTCCTGATTACTCAAAACACCTGAACATCTGACTGGAGAAGCCACTACTGCCCATGAGCTGAACCAGGACAACATCCAAAACCATAACATCATGAAAAACAGGGTGAGTGCTTTTGGGTGACAGACAGCTAAGTGTACCTTTGTGTACTCTAGCATTAGCAGGTCCTCCTCAGTGTTGTCCAGAGTGGTGATGAGGTGAACAGGTTTCTCCTCAGCATCTGAAGACAAAGAGCAACACTCCATTAACATAATGAGCATCCTAGGTAAGCTTTTTCCCCTACCTTCACTTTACTACAGCTCCTAAATTACCGCTTTCCCTGCTTGCTTCCCTGTTGCTCATTAATGAACAGTATTTAAGCACCTGAGGCAGGTTACTGCATAAGGATCATCCTGACATGGAAGCATGTAGGGCAGGTACCAGGTCTTACCCATGTACTCAGGGCACTTGAGGCAAATCTCCCGAAGAAAGGTGTTGGAGGACATGTCAAAGGTGCGCAGCTTCAGCTCTGTGCCAAGCCCCTCAATGTCCAGCTGCAGGACAGTGACTTCGTGGTTGTTGAAGAGACGGCACAACTGCACTGTGAACTAGGGAGAAGGAGCAGGCCAAATAGTTCAAGAGACTATTGGAAGATGCTATTAAGTGTTTCCTAGGAAATAATAATGTCTTTGAAGGATAAACATGTGCCTGCATGTGCCCCTTGAAGTAACAGTTCTTAAAAACTCAATAAAACAAATAAAAGTTTCTCCTGACAAATGTGAATCTCGCAAAGGGCACCACATGCTGCAGTAGTTGGACATTCTGTTTGGGGATTTGAGTCTCAGGAAGCTCCCTGCTGCAGTAACATGCAAGAAAGTGCTTTAAACATTTTTACTATTATAATATCCATATTTACAAATTAATAACTTCAGCTTCTTTGTGTAAATGTATCAGTTAAGCAGCACAATTAAAAATATCAATTTTTCATTTTTCTAAATTAAAAACAAATATTTAATGAATTTTAAAGAACATTTTCAGATCTCAGTGAGACTATGAGGGTACCTCACTAATCTCAAAGGTCATCTGGAATTCAGTCATGTTCTTCTTGGGATCTTTGAGAACCATCGACTTCCTCTTCACAGACTCGCTGCGTGACAAGAAACCACTGCTGACGTCAAAGAACGGCATGTCATCAATGGGTGAGCTGGGAGCATCATAGAACAGCTCCTCCTCCGAACCTGTGGGGCACAGGAGGGTCAGAGGGGTCAACACACACACACACACACACACACACACACACACACAGGGACCAACCAAGGCAGTCCTGGACAGATCCTTGGACTCACCAGACTCAAAAACGAGGGAGGATCGGAGATCTGCCACAGGAGGTTTCCTTGGAGTCAGCTGGGGTGTGTATGACTGCTTGGGGCCCTGACAGTAGATTGACAAATAGAAGAGAAAAAGTAGTTTACGGACAACATCTCACACACGTATCCTCAAAATAGGTACAAATGGATTCATACACTGCATCGGTAAGCACTCATTACCAAGCCAGTTAGGAGGGATATCAAGTCAACACAAGCTGATCTGCACCAACCTTGGGTGTGGCCTGGGCACCTGAACTACGGGGGGCTGGGCGACTCTCAGGAAGTGGGATGCTATCAATCAGCTCGAGGACTCCTCGCACCTTGTCATCAGAAATGCGCAAAGAAAGCCGGGGAAGTTCGCCTGACATCTTAAACCTGAATTAGGCAAGAAGAAATTGTTTGGTTTAAAAACAGCACAAAAGGGTTGAACACTGTGGCAGGACATGGCAAACCTTTTGTAATCCAGCTTCCAAAAAATTTCTGAACTCTTACTTGGGCATCCTAGAATCTGTCACCACCATGGCCCTGCTGAAGACCACCTTCAGGTCCACAGGCTCCAGAACATGGAGGTCCGAATGCATTAGCTTCCGTGCCTTTTTCCAATCTCCATCTGAGAAGACAGAGAAAAATATTTATGGACCAAGTTCATTAAATGTACATTCAATCATCCACTGTACCCATTAAGACAGAACACATCTATTGCGTGAATTACTTCAGACAACCAACATATAACGCCGACTTATAAAATATTTTCAGAAGGATAGACAAAAGCATGTATATTTCACAGCAGGGTTTCCAGCAACCCACCAGGCTTGCTGTAGAGGAACTGCAGACTGGTGAGCTTAACGTCGAAGCTGTCATATGCTCGTGACATGATATCCTCTATGGTGCTGTGGCCCACAGACAGCTGAGGCAGCCCCTTTCGACTCTGACTGGACACCTGCAGAGCAACACAGACGAACACTGTCAAACACAGCAGTGAGAACAGCGACTCATTCTGGACACACCGAGGTGTCACGTAAAATATGCTAGCAACTATACAGGATTATTCCAAGACATTAGCTGAGAGTGGAACAAATATATACATTTTATTAATAACTTTATAACAAATAAAATTATTACAGAAAACATAAATACATATTATATTACTATAATGGGAAATCTCTACCTTGAAATGTCCAAGATCCAAAATTATCACATTCTTTGATGAGTCATAGAAGCCAGTTTGAGGAACAATGACATAGGAGGCCATAAGGTTCACCCTGAGGTCTAGAACCTTCTGAGTTTCTATGACATACATGAGACCTGCATATAACAACAAATTATATTGATGAACACAATATTTACAACGTTGAAAACAAAAATGACAGCACACAGACTGAACAGGAACATAAGTTTTGTTAGGTACAAGGGCAATTTGTCACATTGATGTGCATTATACTGCAATTAGATAAAAAATAATTAGTAATGAGGGAAATAAATGCATAACATCTGTAGCTTAACTTACAGCATACAACAAACTGAGCTTGTGCTGACAGATGTGAAGAGAGAGATGCTTTAAATGTTAGATGTTACGTAGAGGTGGATGCGTGGGAGTCCGAGACCAGAGAAACTCAAAGTAGCCACAGGAACCGTGGAGCAACTGTCGTCACTTGTGATGTCAGAGACCCTTCAACTACACCCATGCGCTGATAACTGAAAGAAGATACTGGTACCCAGCACAGGGCTTCAAAAAGCTCCTGCAGTGATTTGGCAACAAATCAAACTGTCCCTTCAAACATGCCTTCAAAACCTAAAAGGAGACAGTAGTTCCTTTCCCCGGCATGCCGTACAATAGAGGTGATGACATACATGTCAGGTTTACTGGTTTCTACATACAGGCACGAATGCGTTTACATGCTGTGATCGAGAGTGGTAAGTGTCGGTTGTGTTTACCTGTGGATGTGCGGTCCCTAAACTGCTCCAGCTTTGTCAGGGTCGCAGAGGTGAGCTCTTCCAGCTCCAGGTCTTGCGGAGGCATGAAGAATGCTGACATGCTGTTCACTGTCATCTTAAAAACAAAACACAGGGACAAACAAGACATTCACTAAGAAAAACCACTATAAACACCCAGAAGCACACTGAGATAAAATTGAGTCCAAGTCACTCACTGCGTCATACACAATCTCCAGGGGTTGGGACTCGACATATAGACGCTGATCGGCTGACTCGTCTAAGGGGTTGGTCTCAAACATCACACTCAGTAGTGGGTTTTTGGTTTCAATTGTGACACTCCGTGAAGACAGCAGGATGGGAGCAGACTTGTTGCGCGGCAGCCCAGTCACCTCAAATGAATTCAGCTGGGCTGATATTCTGGGGAATTAAAAAAAAAATCCATTAGCACCCCTCTCAAGAGGCTACAGTCAGCATCAAGACAAAAATGAGGATGTTCATTCAACAAACACCTTAGACCAAAAGGGAGTGTTCACAACCCAAAAACTGAATCGTATTAATGCCATTTACCAATAACCATTTCCCAAATAGTCACAGTGGTCCAGAGCCTATCCAGGAAAAACAGGGCATAGAGCAAAGTACACCCTGGACTAGAGGGGCAACCATCGATGATTTAATAATTAAAACGCTAAAGATTTTCCTGATGTTTATGTTTTTCTAAACAGCAACAGGAAATATACGAGAAACAAAAAAATGGAAAAGTCTCAAACGAACAATTGAGTTACTGGAGGAATCCTTTCAGCCCTACCCTGGGTAATAAAGCAGTCCATCGCAGGTCATCCGCTCACAGCCACATTAAAGGTAACTCAGAGACTCCCATTTACCTGAATCATGTTTTTGTTGTGCGGGTGGAAACCTATTCAAACACTGGGAGGGCATACAAATTCCACGCAGACTGAGCTGACCAGTCACATACTAAATCATAGCGCTCAAAAGCTGAGAGGGCATAACCACATAACCTGTTGCACCACCCCACCACTCATCATACTGATATTATATCTTCAACATCTCTATAAAATGAGCCAATTGGGTTCACATTCATAAATTCACCCTTAGTAGCAGAAGCTTGTTCACGCTGTGGGGAGCACCACAAAACAGCATCAAGGCTCAGGACACAGAGAGTAAACAATTGTTCATAGCATGTTTTACTCAGAAATGATTTGTGAGGTGGTGCTCTTTAGAATCTCAGACATACTTAATTGCTTGTGCTCCAGGCCTCTGCGTCAGCATGGATCTTAGATCGATGACATCAAGTTTGATGATTTCTGGCTTGTCTTTATGCTCCTTAAGAGAGACGGTCATCCTGACAAGTTGGAATTTAATCTTCATGGCTTCAAACTGAAAAAGTAATCAAGATGCATTTCAGCATGTTCCTTAGACTTTACAATTGTTGATTCTCAAGCCTTAAAGACTGAAACTGAATGAACGAACACTGGCACCCATTCAACATGACCAGATGTTCCACACACACACACACACACACACACACACACACACACACACACACACACACACACACACACACACACAAAATCACATGGGGAAAACCCACATTCTTTGGCAGGTTGGGATTGACTGCAGTCTCACTGTACCCAATGGCAGTGTAGAGCTTTGCTTTCTCAGCAGGCGTCATCAGTTCATCAAACCCTGGAGTGACAGAATGAAGAGCATCAGTTGTGGTCGTCATCGCAGCCAGAGAATACAGTCCGCAGATGGAATTCCCGTTTGTTCACTTGTGCCGTAGGCAACCCGGCACATGTCTACTCCACGTGGGCAGACTATAAAATCTGGAAAAAAATTGTTAGTTTTTCCAGAAAAACTAAGACACGATGTGTGTTACAGATAGGCCAATTTAAAAATAGAACACAACCCTTTATACAAATAAATGCTACCTTAAATCTCCATCTATAAAGCTCGATCTGTTTACTTGCTTGTTCTTTATGCACAGCTTTGTTTTTCAAGCCATAGACTTGAAATTTGGCACACAGGTATTTCCCACCCTAAGTGAGGTTTTGAATAGTTTATTAAACTCCAAACTGGGTACTTAATATTTTTTTAAATTTGTTTCCTAACAAGGCAGGGGTAGTGACATCATACACTGAGTACATATACGTGATGTTGTAGGATTTTCTCTCTCACACACACACACACACACACACAGTTATTAGTGCTATGTTTGACCACAGGCGCCAGTAGCTGATCAAACAAAGCGAGCAAACGAAAATGTAGAAATGACTAAGAAATTATACATGGCACACGTGGTACTGTGCACATTAATGACGTAAGGGTGATAAATTTCTGTGATATTTTGTTTTTTCCTTTTCCACTCCACTACAGCCAATTTACACATCACTCTCTGTGACATTCACCGTCAGAAAGCATTAACAATATTTATGTATTAAACACAAGCACTTTCATGGTTTTTCGTGGTATTATTACTTTTTACCTTTCTACTGCTATTTTTTTTGACCTGTGCAGTTCCAGGTAACTCTGCTAGGCAAGTTCCGAAAGATGATAAATGACATCAGTTTACCATGTTGGTTTGGACAAAGATAAGATGTGTGATAGTAAGCACAGTAAACACAACAAAGTGTTTTTGCTGAGTTCGGTTCAGTAGGAATTTGTGCTACAGTTTGACTTGGGTTGAGGCTCAGTTAGCAAGGGTCCACCATAGATTTGACATGTCAACCAACCTCCTGACTTGACCTCTTTCTGGGTTCCACTGTCCCCAGTCCAGCTCCATATCCAGCCAAACCACCCCTGGGACTCCTCCTCCTCTGGTTTCATGCCAGGACGATAGATTCGAAGCCCGGCTTTGGTTGCCTAGAAAATCACAAAAAGTGACAAGCTGAATTACAGGGTTTTTCTTTCCTGCCAGAATTACTAGAAACACAAGAATGACCACTGATCCAACTGACAATCACAAAAAAATGCCAAAACTTATTTGGAGTAATATGTGTTGACTTGGCACTTCATTTCTCTTTGGTATTATATAAAGGCAATAATTGGCATCATACCTCCATCTCTGCCTGCTGACGTGCTAGTGTGATGTTAAAAATATCAAGTGTTTTCTCTGGCTCCTAGACACAAAGAGATGTCTTTGTCATATTCCATATTCCAATACTTCAATGTGAGCAAGACAATCTTTGTCACAGAACAGTTCATCTAAATGCACAATTTAGATACACTTTTTTTACCCCATTACTTAAGAACTTCTTGTATTAATTAAGTACCTCAAGTTTCTTTAAGATGTCTTCGGTGGGCTTTTTGTTGGTTATCTTCTTCTTGTACAGCTCTTTGTAGCTCTTGACTCTTTGCCGGTGCTGCCGGATATGCTTCCAGGACCACATATGAAGCCTGGGCTTCACATTCACCTCCAGGATACCCGTTATTACGTACTGCCACCTGATTGGTTAAATGCAGGATAACATCTTATACAGAAAGTAGATCTCACCTCAGTTTGCTGAAATCTAACGGTGAAATCAGTACACAAAGCAATGTTACTAGGTGATACAAACCACTGGTAAGCATTGGTGTGAACAGGAACATTGGGACGGTACTTTCTGTATGGAAGGTTCCGAGACATCAAATCAATGGACCCCAGTAGCTCAAGGATACTGACATACTGCATGTCAGAAATGAATATAGAGAAACAGAAAATTCCTCAATATATTACAGAATATCGAAAAAAGATCAGTATGACACATAGTCCAGTAACAACTGATCACTTTACAGAAAGCAAAAGTGGCGATCTGACCATATCATACTATGATATATAAGCTTTATTAATAAAATATTTAATTAATGTTTGGTGGAAGACCAGGTTATACATATGAAGTTATATTTTATTTAAAAAATCTGCTATTGCAACAACTTTTTTTTTTTTTTAAATTAAAAAAAAAAATTCATCCATATAGACACACAGGTACACACCTCCTCCAGCTTTCATCCTCACTTGGAAAGGCAGGGAATTTCAGTCAGGCAACCAACGCACCGGAGGCAGTTTTAACTACCCCCAGGTCACTGTTCTCCTTGCACATCAGTCAAGAAGAGCTCCCAGACAATGAGGCAGAAACTGAACAGAAACACATCTCTCACCTGTGGCCTTTTCAGCTCCACAGTCACCTCTGGGAGATTCACTACAAGGTCCACTTTAGGGGATGAGAAATCCACATCAGCCCGGGGATTCATACGCAGTTTAGCGTTGGCTGATATTGGACGAAAAACTGCACGGATAAAGAAAAGATAAAAACATTACCGCCAATCTTATTTTGGGGAAAAAAAAAAAAAATACAGAAAATAGCCTAATTTTAGAGGCAATGACATTTCAAAGCAAACCTTTATTAAACCATCTGTGATCCTGACTGTTGCTTACCAAAATCATAGTCTTGTGGAATCACATTTTGAACTGCGATACTGTTCCTCAGATACATCTGAAAAGATGACAAACTAAGTTATGCAATGGAACAACTTAGGACCAAACAGAAAAGCTGACTACAAGTCCCTTGGGGGTGCCATTTTACAGCAGTATCAGTGTAGCATTCATAATGCAAAATTTCATGACTTCAGTCACATTTGCATCCATTTTCCAAGCGGGCACATTTCATCTTCCTGCAGTTTCTCCTTAATTTTTGCCATACAGTTAACACTCCTAGTACACCAAAGTTAAGGGGTGTGGGCAAAATAACAGAAACACTTAGCAATATATTAATGTCAAAGACCTAATAAGAAGTGCAACCACCGTTTGCTTCTAGAACAGTTTCATTCCTCCTTATGGAAATCTTGAACTATGTGCAGTGGGATCTTGCACCACTCTTCACAAAGAAAAGCCTCTATTCCTTTAGGAGATGAAGGACATGGAAATCTGCTTTACACTCTGTGCATAAAGTTTCAGCGATGTTTAGATATGGTGACTGGGGAGACCACGGATGGTGTCTGACTTCATCCTGGTTTTCCTAAAACCAATCTTGAACTTGTTTAGCAGTGAATATGGGAGTATTGTCATCCTGGCATAGGACATCATCATGAGGGAAAAGTGTTTGCACCACGGTGTTCCCTCAGGCCTTCATATTCCATCACTCCTATATAACCATGTAGACCAATCACTGGACCAAGTGACTCCCAAGAGATGGCTGTCCATAGCATTATGAAGCCCACACCATGATTAACAGCTGCAAACAGAAATTTAGTGTGGAAGGCATTCCTCTTTATCTCTTCACCCATCTGGATGTAGGAAACAGGGGTCCAGGTTTTGCACAGCATCAGGTTACTGATTTGCGAATTTGAGCAAGTACTTTTTAGAAGAAAGTGGCTAAAGGCTGCAAGTCTCTGAGTCTCTCCATGCTTGTCGGTGAGTTTACTCACCGTTCCTCTTTGCCAGTGTCGTTTGCCCATGTTTGACATGTGCTGTCATAATTTTTGAGACTGTTCACCTAAACACATGAAACAAGTTCTCTTTTTGTGACTGATGCATCTGAAATTCTGGCACCTGCTATTTGGCCTCTTCGAACCTCTGTTAACTGCCTCGTGCTGCTTTGAAAGTGTTAATGGTCATACCTCTTATATGATACATACTGCTATCTGGCAAGTTTCATAAGATGGTTCTCTTATTTTGTTCTTTGCCAGTAACTTTACACCAGATAGCAGTTGGCTTTCTTCTTTCATTCCAAATGCTCTTCTGTTATTTCTTCCATGTGCACACTTATTGTTCTTAGCAACATCACCCAGCCTTATTCTGAACAAGATTGGACAGTGTCCTGCAACAAAGCATGGCACTCACCAGGGCTTCCTCTGGACTGTGACTGGAGTACAGCTCTGAGTTTACATTCCAGTAAGCAAACAGATTGTCCAGACGTACAAGCTGTAAAGTGAACAGAAAACACAACAATAACAGAGAGCAGTACCAGAACTGGAAAAAAGGACTAAATGCCAAACCAGCAATGGAAAAAAGCAGATGGCCATAGTGATGAAAAGAAATTAAGACTTAAAGTTGGCAGCTTATGTTCCTCCCAAGTCTTGGTATAGTTTAAGTGGGGGAGCATTCCTGCTCGTCACACTCAGATGGAAGGCAAAGCAGCAGCTGTAAGCTGCACACACAGCAGCGTGTTTACAAAACCACACTTACATTTTCATCCATCATGCATGAAAAATAGCAATGATATAACACTGAAACACTGCACCTTGAAAAATAGCTTCGACTTCTCATCCAAGAGGCATGGCGTCCAGTTCTCATCAGCCGTCTGAGGAAGAACACAGTGTAGTTGCAACATGACAACACTAAGTTGTGCATTCATTTCAACTCAACATCTAAGGTATTAGACTCATTGTAAAATTTTAAGAAAAGTGAGGCAAGTGAGCTGGCCAGTGCCAACAATTAATGTATGGAAAATGGGGTACCTGAAGGCTGAGGTTCTGCAGCGACAGACCAAATGACAGAGGTGAATTAGGGTTTGTCACCTGAAACAGAGGAACACAACTTTGAGTATGGAAGACAGGGCTGAAACCAACCTCGAGAATTGTGATTCTGAATACTGGAATGCGGGCTCAACAATTGTATGCAATCCCTGGCCGTTGTGATGCCCCAGGTGTAAATTTCAACAAATCACATGAGTTTCCCTTTTGCTGTCAATGCAAGAGACCTGTTCAGGCATGGATTTGAGCCTAGCTCAGTGTGTGTGGAGTTTGCATGTTCTCCCCATGTCTGCATGGGTTTCTTCTGGTTACCCCGGTTTCCTACCGGTCCAAAGAGATGCGTTTTAGGTTAACTGGCCATTATAAATTGCCTGTAGTATGCAGCATGCTGCTCATTGTGTATTCTAGTAGCCTTGTGGCCAGTGACAGCAGTTAAGAACAATGGATGGATGGATGATAACGTAAGGAGTGGGAGGGTTTTTGTGTGTGGACTGTTATAATCTTCCTCCTGTAAAAAGCCACCTTTGTGAGTTGGTCAGGAGTGTCTGCACTTATAGTTGGACTACACTGCAGGCTGACTGTCTGCTAACCAAATAAATTATGTTCCAGTATGATGTTTGAACCTATCATGGCAAGTTGCAGAACAAGTACCTCTTTCAGATACAAGTGTGTACAAAAATAATGACCATTAACTTTAGGTAAAAAAATACATTTTTATTTAATTGCCTTAATTTCAGACTTCATCTCTATAAAGGCAGGGTACTCACGTGATCCTCATATCGGATGTGGATGTTGGAGATCTTCACTTGAAGATTCTTGATCACCTGAGTGACCAGCTTCTCCACAAATGTGTCCTGTTTCTCTGCATTTGGATTTTCTGTGGGCATGCAAGGCAAGTCAGACACGTAACACCCAAAAACAGATACACATTTCAGAGAATTCTTCAGACAAGCCACGTGCTACATCTAAGACATCATTTATTGGCCTCGAATAGAAAACAGATTCCTATTTAAAAACAAAAAGGAAAAGGGTACTTTGCAGTGGGGACCCACCCACAGTGGTCTCTGTTGCTATCTTTTCTATTACAAAGTACAGTCAATACTAAAACAATGCTCCACTTCTTCACAGTTTGTAAAAAAGCAAAGGAATGCACCATTAACCTTTCTCACAAGGAAAGTCTAAAGTAAGGCTGTTGCAACATGACATTTTGATGACACAATTATCATCTCAGGAAATTCACGATTATGCAATTTTTGAAAATTTAAATTACATTTTTTGGTAACGAGACTATGGAGGGAAAAAGACAAACATGGCATAATTGAAAAATTAATCGTTTCGTTCTCGTAACATTGCTTCTACTAAAAATTTAACACTTCTACTAAAACATAAATGAAAAACAGGTACATTCAAGGATTCACTGTAGCTGCCTTTAGAAGCCAAAATATAACATCTACATTTTGAATAAATAGAATATTTAAAATACATAAAGATAATTTTTAAAAATATGCAGAAATAATCTGTATCTACCTTTTGACTAAAATACTCTACAGGTGGTCAACCTGCAGTAGGATTAGAGCTAATTTTAAGCTAAAAGCCAATTAAGCAAGATAATTAGCCTAATCCATGCCAGAAAGTGTATAGCAGATTTAATGATTACAGAATATTTCAAGCATAGCAAATGAAACAAAATGTTGTCATCAACTATCCAGTAATTTTGTGCACCACTGAATCCAGCACAAGGCCTGACTTTAGTTAATGTAATGTTAAGGCCTTGGACCTTGTTCCGCTGCTTTCTGTTTGGTCTCCTCAATCCTCTGCAGTTCCCTCTGCCGTGCCTCTTGGAGCTGTTTCTCCTCCTTCTCTGCATCGTACTTTATACCTGCATGTCCACACAGGACACATGATTAGGAACAGACTTCAGACGGTGTGACCTAGGGAGTTGTTTGAAGCCTCTTCTTTTATTGGGACTCATACAGCATTAACACACAATGTTGTCTGTACATGAGAACACTACATCCGCACTCTAATCACTTTGTCACCACTTTTATGTATACTAAAGGCTACTGTGAAAATTCAAAGCAACTGCATTCAGGATTATGCATGCACTTTGTCTTCCCACCCATACAAGCAATAAGTAAACCAAGCAGGAAATGAACTCCCATGTATGCACCAATGGTTACTGCTCATTTACTGCTTGCACTTTAAAGTACAAAAAGAGCTGGTCTGGGCCAGAATTAAAGGCGTGGTAATCCGCCACCTACAAATGACAAATCAAGAAATTTGACTTGGCAGTGTTTGACTCTTACTGGCAGTAGGCACAATGAGCAGGTACACTCCATCCAGCGTTGCCTCCACTGACTGGGTGTACAAGTTCTTCCAGGGTATCTTCAGCTCTAGTCGCCCTGCAAAAACAAGTTCCACAACATGTTCTTCAGTGCAGTGGGACTTCTAACTTCTATAAGGAACCTGTGGTGTGATTAAAACCCTGTCACATAAGGGACCTGTCCTGTAGCGCTACATGATGCAGGTGTAGTTGCGAAGCCAGAAAACAGAGCCAAGCTGCCGCCGGTATGAGGATGCCTGAGCTGAACGTCTTTCCCGTCAGGCTCCAGATGAGAGGCACCACCCCAGTTCAGTGCCGACTGCAGTGACACCCTGAGAATCTGGTAGAATGCCCAGCCCTTCTATATTTATTCTTTCCTGCATTCACATAAAGCAACCTTTGAGTAACCGACTGCAGCTGAAGGGAGTGCAAGCTGGATAGTTGGCCAGCATATGAAAATTTGCATTGTAATTATATGCAAAAACACTGAATCCTGCCCACAGACAGGCAAGTCAGAACTTCCCCATGGAAGATCACACATTAGTTCACTGTGAACTGCAGGGTTGAGAAGAGTGGGCATCTAACAAATATAAGGAGTACAGAAATCAGTCAGCGTAGAAATGTAATGCATTCTGGAACAACAGTTCATGACTGAAAAATTTGCAAATCAGAAGCACAAAGCCCATTAACTTTTGTAGTAGTAATGTTTAAAGGTTCTGATGAATCAGCCAGGGAGAGCCCAGCAAGACTATAACCAAAGAAACTCCCCTGGCATTTGTGACATAGCAGCACCCACTGACCACCACAACATCCACCCTTGATGCGCTCAAATATGCTGAACACCATGAGCATTAGTATCTCTCCTATAATTCTCCACTACAGTTAGGCAAATTTTTACACACGTTTTTTTCCTGCACCAGGCATTACCAGCTATCCAACAGAACATTTATAATCTTTCCATTCATCACCTTCATCTGTGCTGAAAAACTTCTTTTAAAACCAATGCAATGACTATTTACACACATATACATCAGCAAGGAATGATGGGAGAGCCACAGCTCTGTAGCACTTGTAGGGAATGGCTGCGTTTCACACAACACTTTGTGTGGTGACGGTGAGTGTCTTGAGGTTGGCTAAGTAAAGGCGCATACATTTATATACATTCTCCAAATCTCTTCATTTTATTGTGCTTTATTGGCACAACAAATCTGCACATTTGTATTGCCAAAGAATCAATAGGCAGCTCATAAATCAACAACACTAACAACATGACAATATATGCAAATATATGACTATAAGAACTACATAACTAGAAAATAAACTGCATAGTAGCATGTATGTATGTATTGTGTGTGCTGAGTATAATTATTCTATTTCTTGCAAAAATACAAATATTACATAGTGCCAAAACATTACAATCAATCAACTGTATTGCACCAAGACTCTGTTGTGTTAATTATACTTCATTACCTAGGGTGGGTAATTATATTTGTGCATTTATAACATTTGGCTGTAGATCTAGAGCTTTTGTTGCATTTGACATTCCGAGTTTTTTTGTTGGTGTTCGGAGTGAGAACTAAGGGTTTGTGTCTGTGCTACAATTTTTAACATGTTATTCGGGAACGTATTTACCCATTTTACATGAGCGAGTCGGTGAGGTATTTTGAAGCTATGTGCATGTTCCATTTGGATTACGGACTGAATGAGAGACATTAAGGGTTATAGCCCTTTTAAAAGTCTTAAGAGAATTCTCTGTTAACGGTGAATTCTTTACAAGTTCATGGACTCATCACGCAGTTCATCTGGAATATGTCATCTTCTTACTGTTGAGATTTCTACTTGGCGATTTGTAATATTTTATTGGAGTTTAACGAAGAATTGGAGGACACAAATAAATAAAAGGCACGCACAGATACAAACGTAAGGATTTTCTGTGAGGTTCACACACGAGGTCGTGTCTTATGGCAGAGAAGTGTTTGTAAATGGAAAAGGTAGAACTAAATGAGACTGTTCTTAGTAGCAAGTTATCATATCGAACATCTGTAACCCCTCCATTTACAACACACAGAAGTACAGCTTAGGATGTGGTGCAAAGCTGTTACAGGAAACTGAGATGGATATGTGAAAAAAAGCCAGAAGAAATGCTAAAGGTTCCATATCACCCTCTCAGAGAAGACAAACGGAGGCCTGCATGACACTCAACCTGCAGCACGCTACATGGGCAGAGAAAACACTATGAAGACAGACAAGAGATTCAACAACAGAACCACAGCCTCAGTGACAGATCAGTGGGCAATTTTACAAAGAAATTCCCTGATGTACGCTCTCCCTGTTTTATAATTATCATCGGTGGGAATGTAAGCATCACGCTTCATTTTCATTCATAAGACAAGATTGCATGGTAAACAGAGAGAGGTTAAAAAAGGTGATGCCTCCAGTCCCACTGAGAAGGGCAGACACAGACACAAGACATCACTTACATGCTACCATGTCAACAACAATTTGCATATTGCTCAAAGGAAGCCAGTCTGGTTAAATCACTGGATTGCAGGCCAAAAGGTGACCCAGGAAAGGGTTGGATGGAAAATGTGGCAACTCATTTCATAGCTGCTAATAAAAATTTAAAAATGCATGTCAAATAACTGTAGCATATTGGTAGGCAGAATCACGAAAGTCTCACAGTATAAATAATGACTGTTGTAATGACACCTACACAAAGAAGCAGCACCAAAGGCTGGTGAATATTTACTGAAGAGTACTCTCCAAATATGCACTTAACTGGTGAGGCGCTTGCACAATGACCTCTACAAATGAATACACAAATTCTAGTTATCAGGGGCATCAAAACATTTGTTAAATAGAGTTAAGAGGAATGACTTACCTATGTGCCCAGCTCGAACTTTGAAAGGAATATCCAACTGACTCTGAAAGTGGACACAAATTTTTAAAAAAAAAGAAAGCCAATAAATGCATCACAGTACGTTTACTTGGTGAATTTACAGGGATTACTCAGACAGCCTGTATACCCACAATCAATAACAATCAATATGGTTTATACTATTAATTCATTGCCTGACTTCTGGGTAAAAATGTAGATTTATTTTTGCATTCATACAACTGTATTTCACTACTGCAATTCACACTAAATATAGCACAGGCTACCCATATTGTACTGACTGTTTTTTCATTATACTCCACAGAAGATACCTTCACCCACATCCCAACTACTGAATCCCCCCCCAGTGTCTGAAATTATCTTACACAGAACAAGTTGGTCTGTCTAGAACACAACATTCACCAAAACCCCTTTGCCCTTCATACAAGAACCTTTCTGCAGAAAGGCAAGGTTTTTTTTTTTAAATATACTCTTCCATGACAAACTTACCAGCGCATTTTCCTTTATTTCAAGATTCTTTAGTACTGCATCCCCTGCAAAAATCAAAAGCAAAACAATTTTCAGAACACAGAGAAACATAAATATCAAGCTTATGCATTAAAAGCATGTGTAACAGGCCTGAATAAAGGAAGCATACAAACCATCCTAATTTACACAAAAAGCACATCTTGGGAAAGCACCGAGATGGTTACCTACACACATACCAGGTATCCAAACACAAGAAGGGGGGAGAAAAGAAAAAAAAAAAAAAAAAAAAAAAAAGTAAAAGAAGTAAACACCAGAAGCAAAAAGTTGTATGCAAACCATAAATGTATTCAAAGGGCAGCAGGAAATTACATTCTCCTTGTAGGCTTAGAGTTCTAGATGTGTCTGTTCAATTATTAACTGAATTTTAAAAAAGCGTCTTTGTACAACAGCCAACAGTCACTGACTGTACACAACTCCCTAGGTCAACAACTTGGAGGACCTACTGCCCTGCATTTACATTGACTTTTATTCTTCAGCAGACTTTCCTTGAAAGCAACTCCACCATAATTACTAATATTACTAGTAAAGGTGTACTAGTAGCAGTATTTAGCTGACACCTTTTTATTCAAGGTGACTTGCAGTGTTGGATACACTACAGGCATTCACCCATCTACTCAGAGCAATGCAAGAAACTATCACACAATTAGGCAATTTAAAATAACAAAGTCATCTGAAACATGTCTTTGAACTCTGAGAAGGAACCAGAGTTCTCAGAGGAAACCATATGAACACTAAACTTATGAGTAACTTTATTCTTTCCAAGCAGCTTTATTTGCGGCTCAATTTGGACTCACATAAGCAGGTTGATCACAGTTGTCTAGTGTAACAAGCCTGGACCAATCAAATCTGAATTTATACGCCACCTACGCAAACTTGGGTTGAGACGGTTAAGTCCACAGGAGAGAAACCTACTGAACTTCAGCCCAGGTTCACAAGGAGGATGTTAGCATTGCAGGAGAGTCACAACAAGTCAATGAGCTTTGCCTCACCAGCAGTTTAGTGTCGTCACAGGGGCACCAGGTTACAACATGGGCCTTAGAGAATCTGGAGCTCATGAGAACAAAACACCACCCAAGTTGAAGATGATCCTTATAATGGTGACATGCAAGAAACAGCTACAGAATTTCACATACAGTGACCACACTCTGGGAGTCTGCTAGCAGACAAAGGTACTCTGACAAGTCTGATCATATGCCACGGTACTTCTTAAGTATGGCATTTATGTTGCCGCAGCCAGTTTTCCGTAACAGTCATACAGACACATATCAGAAGTATTCATAACAACTGTAGTCAGCACAAATTAAACATATGCATAATGCCAGTGTCTGAGAACATCCAAAAACTTCAAAGGCAACTACAGTACATGTTTGTAACTAACTAGTACACTTAGCTGATATTCTTCTCCAAAGCGCTTTACTGCTAAGCCACTTACAGGGATTTACCCAATTATACAGCAGGGTAATTTTCACAGGAGCAACTCAGGGCAAGTACCTCGATCAAGGGTACTACAGCAGGTGGTGGGACCACAACGCAGGTCCTTCGAGTAGAAGGCATCAGCTCTAACCACTGTGTGACCTCCTGCTACTTTAACTATTCGTGCAGTTGTTTTACTTGACACTAAAAGGATTTGTCAGAATTTCGTTCTACAAGTCAAGATAAGAGGGAGAACATCTACAGGTGACCTTGACATGCAGCAGCTACAGGTACATCCCTCAGACCCCCTTTTAGGGCGTCTCAACACCCCTCCCAGGATCTCACTGGGACAGGCCCGGCTAAACACATAAACAAACAAATAAGCAAGCAAGCAAGCAAGAACAGAAAGCCTTCTGAGGGGGTGTCTCAGGCTGTACCATATGATGGATTTTTCTCCTCAGTCAGTGTTCCACAAACACTAACTTCACCACCACCAGATCCAGTTGTGTTTGTGTGTGGTGGACACTGTCACAACACCTGGACCAGGTACCACACCAGACAGACACACCTCATGTGAACACATTCCCCTCCCCACAATACTGCTGTGTCAGGGGGTCATCCAGCACAGGCTGGGAGGAAACAGGAGCACAGTGTGAAGAACAACTCACGAGAAGCCTGATCCAACAGGGAGCAGCCGGTCCATTTATAGGCACCACTGTCTGCAACCACAGTGGGCCGACAGCAAACAGCCCTCCACTCGGGGGGGTGGGTGTGTGTGTGTGAGAACAGGAGCCAGGGGGGTGTGGGGCACCACAGGCCCAGTTATCACTCAGTTACAGTCAGTCACCCGCAAAGGCGGCTGAGGCGCGTACACGTGTGCGCGCGGAGCCCGCGCAGCTGCCAGCCTCGCGACACACGGCAGACGTCACGCGCGCTCTGCGTGGTTTTAACTGTAGGTTTCTTGTTGCTGTAAGTCACGTGGGAGACGCTCCAAGGGCAATAAATTACAAATTAATACAAATAATTATTTATAAAGGAATGTGAGTTAAAAAAGCGACGCTTTTTGGGTCGCTGACCGTTGTCGGAACCGCGGTAAACACGACGCAGATCTGCGGGGTGGGCGACATCGCCGCTGGGGGCGGGCGGCGTCTCCACAGTCATCGATCAGTGCGAGCTGTGCACAAATGTCAACATGAACGGGCAACACGCCGCCGGGCTCCAAAGCTGTGGGTAACGTCGAATCGGGTGTTCCGGGTTCCAGCGAAACAGGACGGTGAAGGAGAGGGTAGCAGCAAATATAGTTTCACACCGGAGGAGCGTATTGAAGAGGCGCGGTCAGGCAGTGAGAAGGAGCCGTTCCGTCGTGCTGCGTCTCCCACAAACTCTCTGCTAACAGTCCGTCACCTGAGTCCAGAACGACAGTTCCGGCTCGGTCCCTGTTCACGTTGCCGTGTCTAAGTTACGATATGGTGCTGTTAAATATGTCCACGTTCTGTTTCTGCTGTTAACCGAGAAGCTGCTCCTCCGTGTTCAAGCAAAATTCGACATTTCTAGAAAACGGTGATAATTACCTCCCCATATTCCCAGTTTGAGCTGTGAGCTGTCCAAGTTCACCACGTAATCGCCCAGGAACCTGTTCAGCACGTCCACCACGAGGGACTCGAACACCATCGCGCCGCGCTTGTCACTCCCAGGTCACCATGTCGTCGGTGCGGCTCCAAGCCGTCTGCCCGCGCCCCATCCGGCCCCGACCCCCGAAATGAACGCCGCCGGCTCACGGTCAGCTCCCGGCGACGGCCTTCGCTCTGACACAGCGGGGGCGAAACGGCGCACCGATCCGGGGTCAGTCGCCAGTAAGAGATCTGCTGCAGGTCGGATCTCGAGACGGGGTGCTAGCGCGTGCCAGGGGGCGGTGCTAAGAGCGGACGCGCCCCCGAGGATCCGTGTCCCCCGGAAGTCTTCGTAAGACGTGCGGGCGGAGTTGCCGTGCAGCAAAAAGTTGAAACTGGCCTTAAATAAGCAGATAAATGTCCGCGCTGCCTGCTTTAGCTGCGTGTCTGAGTTTATAGTACTTGCATTTGAAGTGCTTTACGAACCTTTTAAAAGTCGTCTGTCGGTCTTGTTGCAACGCAAACGCGAAGCCGTGTGATTGACGTCATTAAGCGGGAGAAGCTGCATTTCGTCAAGTTCAATTAACATCCGAACCGTTTTTAGATAAGACGACTGGGTCTTGAACGACCCCCCACCCACCCCGTGTTAACTGTTATATTTTTCGAGATTTACCCGCCCCCACATCATGGTTGGGAAAAACCCCAAGATGTCACAGCTGCATATTCACTTGTATTAATTAATATTATTTCAATATCTGTACGATTGACTTGCTGTCAGTTTCTTCTGTGGTAAATAACTTTACTGCAACTGACCGGTGTCCCAGTCTCAGCCTTGTTGTCGGTGGCTCCGAGCCGCAGTGACCCAGACGAATGGATGGATGGATGGATGGAAAATTCAGAGTCTTCTGAGGAAATGTGTTATTTCCCAGCATAAACAAAATATTCCTATTCCTTCAGTTTATGTTTATCTTAAGGCTTTATAAGAACAGAAGAAAGAATGTAGCAACCTTTTGTTCTTTATTTTTTCTGCATTTGAAATGACATTAATGTTACTGCACTGAGCATACATCAAAAGGAACAATAATAATTTAAGCATACAAAATAAGTTAAAAAGCTTACAGAATTTACAAAAAGTCACAAAAAAGCCTACATAATTTATTAAAATAGGGACTGTAATTGGCACTTTGTAATACTGGGAAGGAATATACCAGTTCTTGGTTCTAACCATAAGGCCTGATGATATGCAGAAATTCAACTCGGATGCTGAACCACATCGAGGAACGAAAATATTGCACTAAAATACTTTACTCGTGGCCTCGCCTTACAAAGGCAGTAGTTGTGAGAGGGGTTTGGAGATTATGCCCAAGACAACGTCCCGTTTGAGGCTGGAAGCCTTGTCCAGCACCTTCACCCGGAGGAGCAGCGTCTGAAGGCTGTCCTCTGTGAGCTGCGTGAAGAAGAAATCCTCGTTGAAGATGGGGTTCCGGCAATTCCTGACGGTGGCGCTGGTTTGCCGCTGGTGCTTGCCGGGTGTCAGACACATGCTGACGCAGCAGTGGACCAGCCGGCCGTCGTGGGCAGCATCGTGCAGGTCCTCCACCGAGACGACGCGAATGCGCACGGTGGCATTGGCGGGATCCAACTCGGCCGACAGGCGGATGCGGCCGCGGCCCAGCAGCGGCAACACGTGCTCCTTCTGCAGGCGCTCCTGGCACTGCAGCAAGTCCAGCGGGAACAGCACTGGTGGGCGTAGGGAGCTACTCAGGGACACTTGATGTACGGCTGTCTCCTTTGGGCCTGAGGCAAGCCGAGGAGGCGGGGCCTCTTCCGCCGTCAGGTCGTGCCTCGAAGTGGATGGTGTCGAGTGGCCCTGAGAACTCTCCTGTCCCAGAAGCTTGAAGAAGATGGAGGTGGAACCCGAGCGGGTTAACGGAGGGGAGCCGTGCGGGGAGGAGTCGGCAGAGGATGGCGTATCGCTCTCAGTGCTGCCCTGCTCTGATAGTGCCTTGCAGTAGGAAACTGGCCTCGGCCCCCATGCGGATCTGGATGGATTTCTTTCCAGAGAGTAGCTGGTCAGCTCTGAGTGGAATAGAGACTCTTTGCGGCGAGTGTTAGGGCTTTCATACAGGCCTATTAACCCATAGTACTGCCTGGGCTGAAGCAGCCGCTTTGATGCTGCCGTGCTCTTCTCAGGTTTGCCTGCTGTGTAGCTTGTGGGACTCTTGTCCACGTTCTCCATCATTATGACATGATCACTGTATCCTTTGGAAGGGCTGTGGCCGTCTGACTCCATGCCTGTATGTATCAAATTCTTGATGTTGATTTCAGGTCCAAGGGACAGAGGTTTCCACTTGTCCAAGGTGTAGTCTGCATGTGAGGCCACGTTCCTGGTCAGCTTGGGCGGAATGAAGAAGTCTGGAATTTTGTCTGGTGTCAAAATGTTGCTGTGCAGCACGGTGGAGAAGCTGGCCTTGGCTGAGATTCCTGCGTGTGCTCTGAGGGCGGCGTTGAGCTCCGTGGAAAGGTTCTCGGTGCTTTCTTTGATCTTTCCCAGCAGCCACATCGTGGCACACAGGTCTTTCTCGCAAGCTGTGGAAGAAAGGCTGTAAAACACGGTGGAACTGTGTTAACACGAGCTCAAATTTTGGGAACGCAAGCCATTAAAAATATTGTGAATTTTAATTTTAAAAATCCATTACAATTGGAGTCTTTTTTAGCAGATATATCATCTAGGATAGTCCCCGAGAACCAGCTGAATATTTGCTAATATCACTTTACTGAAATCCACATACCTGAGTGTAAACCACTTATGGTGTTTTCTGCTACATTTATGTACCCTGTCCTTTTTAACAGTTCTGTTTCTATAGGTTAATCACTTAAATGGAATCCTGTGTGTTTTACTGTCAAATATCCTTTATCAAAAATGCAACACACTGACCATTAGCAAATACCCACTATTGTAAAGGGATCAATTTCCACTACTAAACTATACGTAACACAACGTACTTTAAATAATCTGATTAAAATCACTCGAATACTGAAACGGAGAACATCAAATTAGACTGACGGATGGTCGGTTTTCTGAGGTTTCGGGTGTGATGTGGGAACAGTAATTCCTACCTTTCTAAATCGCTCGTGGAGTTTCTGAGGGTGATGAGATGAGGGTCCTGCTCTGGCATGAAGGACAGCAGGCAGCAGCGGTTTTTAAAAGGCTGCTGTGGCCTTTGCGTCACTCGGTTTCACCGCCCCCAGCCTATCGGGCAGTTAACTTCACTTTCCCTCACGTAGTCCCATGGAGTACATGTGGGGAGTCAGCGCTGTTCTAACATTGTCTTTCCACCCCACTAGTGATGTGTATTTCATTTTATTGTAAATTATAAAGCTCCCTCCATGTAGGGTCGTATACACCACTTTCCAAAAAATCCTCTTTTTGTCTGACGCCCTGGTGGCCAATAAATCAGGTTGAGCCTTTCCCAGAGGTCAGAGGTCAAAGAGAGCCGTGCTCCCAGGTAACACGTGGAGACAGGAAGCTGCGCTGCCCAGCGGGCAAGAACACCTCTCACCTTGCATATCTTAGGAGCATTTTTCCTCATTACGGAGTACAACGGAATGTATTTTGCAGCACTGGCGACTCCAGGGCAGCCATAAAAACAAAAAAAGTCCCCTCTAAAAATAAAAGCAGAGGTGATGCCTCCCGTGTCAGGCTGACTCTCTATCAAAGACCTTCAAAGGGACCCTTTCAACCTGGCCTGTTCAAAGGCAGACCTTTCAGATGGTGCTGGCCTGGCACGGCTCAGAGATCAACACCAGCATCTAGCCTCTAACCTAAGTGGCAGTCATCTTCTGTGGTGAAAAAACTATTGAATATCAGGGTCGTAAGTAACTCATGACATTAAAGCATTTACACTGTTAGTATGTCAGGTTAGTAATGCACCGCTAACAATACGCATCAGTAGCCTTTGTGGCCATTTAAAAGATGAGTGCTGGTAAAAGGTGAAACAGCTCTAGTGCTGTTGTCGAACATGGGAGAACATATTTCAACTTGTCGGATGGCGTGCGAAGGGAAAAGATTTTGGGACGCATTCTGAGTGTGATTTAACTGTATACTAACAAAGCAGCCAGCTTTGTATGTCACTAGCTGAGTTACCTGGGTGAGAAAGGTAAAGAGTAATAACAGTATAAATGTTATTTATCACATCACTAATGTGTGCAGCTTCGTGTCTCACATCTCATTTCATTTTTACATTTTCACTGTACAAATGTTTTGCACATGTTTTACAGATACTGACTCCCGTTGCTGCAAACCACTGTGGTGATGATGATGGTGATCTCCTGTCTCTGAAGTGCACCCCCATCACCCCTCACATGCCCCTCTCCTCCCCTCTCCCGCTTCTGCTCTTCACTCCAAACACCCCCTCCCACCCCCATCACCCCTCATGTTCCTGGAACCATTCAGTGATGACTTTGAAACGGTGTCCATCTGAGTGTGGATGTACTACAGCCATGAAGGGATGGACTTGGTCAGCAGTGATGTTCAGATATGCTGCGTCATTCAGAAGTTCTTCAGCTGATGTCAGGGGGCCAGGAAAACGTTCCCCCACCGTCACACTGCCACCACCGGCCTGTGCCACTGATATCAAACCAGATGACTCCATGGACTCGTGTTGCTTGTGCCAAATTCTGATCCTTGCATCAGCATGATGTAAA
Source organism: Arapaima gigas (assembly GCA_900497675.1). NCBI lineage: Eukaryota > Metazoa > Chordata > Actinopteri > Osteoglossiformes > Osteoglossidae > Arapaima > Arapaima gigas. Next base: position 190,923 of record UFQX01000114.1, read on the forward strand.
AGGAACCTGGATCCATCTAAGACAACTTTTTGCCCCTCCTCAACGGTACAGCTTTGATGCTCCTGTCCCCACTGGAGACCTGCTTTTTTGTTCTTTGCTGACAGCATCGTCACCCGACATGATGTTTGGCTGTTATTGCCGTTCGAGACAAAGTCTGATAAGGGACGTGTTCTGAGATGACGTTCTGCACCGGTGTTGAGTTTGGGATGTGATCTGCCTGGTCGCGTCCCGTCTGTTTGCTCAATTCTCGTCATTATCCTTTAACTCCTTTAATCCTCAAGGTGTTTTTGTCCACAGGATCGCCGATCGCTGGTACTTTTTTGCTTTTCGCACCATTCTCAGTAAACCCTTGAAAGAGTAGTGTGTGAAAAGCTCACGGTTTGTTCAGGAGATGCTAGAACAAACACACTTACTGCCACATTTACGCCACTTTCAAAGTCAGTGAGGTCACTTAGTTGTGGCCACTCCAGCACTCAGCCGAAACGCTGATTTATTCCCCACACCGCAGTCACGTGATGGATGGCAGGTTAGAACGTATGAAGGTGGAGGTGAACCTAATAAACTGTACTTGTAGTTTCAACTTTTCAGCTAGAAAAAGTGATTGTAATGATTGTAAACATTTTTCTCCATTTACAAGGACATTTTCCAAGTCTTTTGTTGAAATAACATGCATTTGGACAGATGTGTGTTCATGCGGATATATATTAAACCCTCACAGCCGATTATTTAGCATAAGAACCTGGCAGTTACAATCGTGCTCTTCATGGTTGTGCTTAAAACAGGCGACACATCCCAGATGTATGGCAACTACTAAATTATTTTCATTTTCTCATTTAGCTGACTCTTTTCTTAAAAGTCAATTACAGTAATTAGTTTTAAAAATTATTCACCAATTTGCATAGCTGGGTAATTTTTACTTCATTGTGAGTACTGTACCTCATTTAAGGGTCCTTCAGGTGTCTGTCCCCACTGGCGCTGCCCGCTGCCCATCAGGTGCCCCCCGCGACGCTGGTGTTTGTCTGGAAAGCCTGAGAACGAACGCAGTTGACCGACGCTCAGTAAACAGAAGGCCGGGACATGACCAGCCTCTTCAAGTTAAACAGTGACATCTACTGGGAATGAAAACGTCCCCCTTACACACGACCCGCTGTTCCGCACCTTAATGAATGAGTGTGTTCACGGTGATTAAATGAGCTGTCCCTTCCAGTTAGGCCTGTTCGCGCCCATAATATTTCACTGGAATGGTGCAACATTAATATTGCGTTCATGTGCTTGAAGGAACCCCTGTCCGGATTCTAAGTTTTTTATTTTGGCACTAAGGGGCACTGAATGATTAAATTTAACACGATACACCCTGGCTGCCCTGGGTAAAAGATTCATGGACAAAACTTAACAAATACTGAAGTCTTCTTCAGAGGCGGGAGATGATAACACCCAATAAAGCTGCACAAGGACGATTCAATAGTTTGCCTTCAATTGTGTGACGAGAGGATTTTGAGGCTTGTGTTGCCGACAAGGTTAAATCCAGGCGGCGGATCGTCCGCAAGCAGGGGCTGGAAATGCTAGGGGTTTGGTTAAAAAAAGCTGATAAGAAAAAACGGTTATCTTTTTTTTCCCCACTTCAATTGTGTTGAGTATCAGTTTGGAAAATATTTCAACATATATTTGATATAAACATTTACATGCTTCCAGTTAAATTCAATTTGATGCAATACATTTTTTTCTCAGAGGACCTTTCCGACGCTGAGTGCCAAACAAAAGATAAAGAGACGAAGCAGAAACAGGTATAACACATATAAGGCTAAAATGTATGAATACATTTAATGACTATAAAAAGTATTCTAGCGAGTGAAGCTGTAAAGTGATCTGGCTGGCAAACAAGGAGAAGAACTCACAGCTTTTCCAAACTCCCGTTTAAGTGAATGTCGCTAAAGTTCTGAGACATTCTTGTGAAAGTATGGCAAAGGTTCCGTCTAATGTACCTTACGAGTTCCTGAGGGGTATCGAAAGGGTTACGCCCGACTGTCTCGCGTTCTGAAACCAGACGAGAAGAAAGCTGTACACGGCGTGGTCAGTAAGTTCTAAGATCAACGGCTACGCAGTTCCTCTGCACCCAATCTTAGAACTTATTCCCTGTCCCACCTGTTTTATACTTAACTTGTACCGTGGATAAAATTAGATGCTTGAGCATCACAAAGGTTAAACAAAAATGGTCAACACCTGTGTTGGGAAGAGTCATTTTTACATATGAGGTGTCATGTACAAGCAAATCAGACATTCAGCTCATCAGCCAATGTGGTTGAAGAACGTATCTGCGGGCTGGATTCGGAAATCGGGATTCAGGTACAATTACACATAGACTTGCGCATGTTTGTGTGAAGAGAAGAAAGCTCTGTCTGCTCCTGCAGTACCTCCGCTGTCCTGCTGTCGGGCCTTCGTGAAAACAGACTGACTCCAGTGCCGTCCTCAGGTCGAATTTACTGGAACGCCACTGTTTTCCTACAAAGGTGAACCAGACCGTCGCGACATGATGCATGTCAAGCGATTAAGAAAATTTACCACGAAGTCCACCCGAAAAAACGAGCTTTTACCTGTTGTGATTCCTTTGTCTGAACCGCAAATCCCTGATTTGTCTAATTAAAAAACCTGACCGTGTTCTGCAGAGCGGAGAGGCCAGTGAGCCGAGGCAGCCATGAATATGGAGGGACGGTCCTCTGCATTGAGGTCAGATGGCTTTTTGTGGGAGTTCAGACAGACTTTATTACTCCAATAAAATCTGAGTGCTTCCTCTAATGGAAAGATAAATGGTCCAGGAGTCAGATGAGGACCTCTCCCTTTAACTGCCACCGGCACGGCATTAAAAGTTAAATGAGCGAGCAGCTTGAGGCTGCCTGGCCTGTGAATGGTGGCGAGAAATGAGGGCGACCGCCGCGGGTGGAGCACAGCCCTGGACGGCCTGGCACGGCCGGCCGTCGGACGACCGTAAAAAGGTGTCTTACTAATGTCACACCAAAGTCATGCAGACCCTTCACACAAAACCAAACACAGACATCAGTTTAGTCCCAAAACGTGGAGAATAGGGCCGGCAGGAGACTGGTCTGGCGCTGTCTGCGTGTGACTGAGGTCTGAAAAAACAGTGTTTGTTTATTTTTAGAAATGTGACAAAAACATTGGCAGCGGGTAAAGCAGGTGCTCGTGAAACTGTTGTACAGCTGATTTTGTCACAGGAGACGTGTCGTGCTCTCGGTTTGTTGGAGTCTCAGGACACTTTCCAGAGTGACGATCCCTTTCTGTGTATTATTGGGTTGACATTGGATAAACAATGAAATGTATAGAAAAATGAAATAAAGCTAGGAGGAGTTTCGAAAGGTTATGAAAAGTTTGTGCTGCACGAGAACCAGAAGTGCTGGAAACTGGAGTGAACTGGCAGGAACCGGACTGGTGAGAAGCAGCTGGCAAAGGCGACGTTCATTACTTCCTCCTTAGCGAACATCTTTCGTGGCGGACATGTTAAACCCCGTAATTTTCCTTCTTCCTTCTTCCTTTTGTCTTTCTGCTGTTTGACATTTTAAGAAAGTTATACGGTGCTGTTAAATACTATTTGCTGGCCAGTTTCTCCATTTTTGCAGCCTTGGAACATTAACTTTGATCACATCTTTCTGTCAGTTCTAGTCAAATGTGAATGGAGCCTGAAGAAAAGTGGCTTCTGTCATGGGCCGGAGGTCTGATTCGCCGCAGCAGAGGACAGGATGGGTGTTGGCTCACATCTCCTAAACAACCTGATCACCATGAGATCTTCCAACCATCAGGTCATTCAGCTGAGGTGCAGCGAGAAGCACTTCTGGGTCCTTCCTTACCGACAGGCATCCGCCTCCAGAATGGCACACAAGGACCTGTAAATGATTAGATGTAATTTATTAGTTATTTATTGGTTCATTGTGCAGCACCCCAAGTGATCAGCAGAGCTCCTCACAGCAGCAACCCAGCACATCTCAGCACACTTGATGTAAATCATTCAATTATTTAATCTAGAAACCCAGGCTTTAAAGGAGAGCTATTTAGCCTCTGGTTGTAGGTTTTCCGAGCACAAGCCATTGTCTGTCCTGTTTGACACCAAGTCTCCTTATAGCCTCGCACTCACGTCTTTGCGATCCATGAACTTTCCACTGTTTCACTTTGAAAATAAATTCTGCACCTGAGTCCAACCTCACTTCACGCCACTGTGTGATCATGACAATGGAGTCGCTGAACTTCGATCGGTTGAAAAACATGGTCGTCATGAATGAGATCATCCTGGGGTCTCCATTGCCATGGTTGCACTGCCATGGACCGTGTTCAGCCAAAAACTGTGCAGCGGTCCTGAATCCTTCTCCACTGTTTAACTGGAACCCCCCTCGCAGTCCCCTCTGCCTGCCCTCAAGCTGTTCAGCAATAACAGATCCACAGCACAACACAGCAAAAAACCATTTCTCCCTGGAACCTAAAGCCCATGTTTTTCCCACGGAGAAGAAACCACCCCCACACGACAGAAGGCATCTGTGTTTGGAGGAGAGAAAATGCTGTTTTCAGAACAGACGGTGTTTTTATCGTAGTGTTACTGACCACGTCCAAACATTCTGTGTTGTGTGTCCGCCTGGAAGACCTCTAGTCACACGTGTGAGGTTTTCGACTGAGTCGGGTACCCTGCAGACCGAACATTCAGTTTTACTTAAGTCACCTTCTAACCCACTGATTTTACGATATTCCTGGTTCATCACCTAAGACCTTGTGTTTTCATGGAGTTCAGGTGACCTGCTTTCCTGGGGGAAAAGCTGCTGTGCTGATTCTCGTATCACACGGTCTTGCAGGGCTGCATCTGAGAGCCGTAATGCTGACGGACCTCTGCAGATCCCCCTGAAGAACCACAGTTTATCTGGTGTGTTCAGTGAGGGCCAGGCATCAGGTCTCCTGCCTCATAGGTTGTGGGATTGTGCCACAGACCTTCTCCCAGGCAGGAGTCCTACCAGGAGAAGAATGTATCCACGCTCCCTGCTGGAACAAGAAGCCATGGAAAAATACACAAATGAGCTACTGGACTTGGGGATCACAGGGCCATCCACATGTCCAGCAGCAGCTGACTTCTTCAAAGAAGTCAAAGGTCGAATACGCTCAGCCTTTTACCTCTGATTCCCTCCGCTCTGGAACAGGTTATTCCCAAGCTAGACCTCCTCAGAACATACAACTTAGTTTTGGTGAGGGAGGGTGATGAGTGGGAAACAAGTACTTGCTGACAACCAGCTTAATGCTAAAAGGGAATTCGAGAATCAGTTGAGTTCCTAGGTTTTGTGTTAGGACCTCAGGGGCTGAAAAATGGACCCTAAAAGTGTCAGTGGTGGTATTGTGGCCACAACCTACTACAGATGAGCAGCTGCGGTTTTCTGAGTTTTGCCAATTTTTACCAGCAGTTTAGTACGGGCTTTTAGTCCTGTTGCTGCCCCCTAAATGGGGCTAATATGTGGAGCATCTGAGCTCCTCACCTGGATTTCTGAGGCACTTAATGTTTTGAGGACCTGAGAGAATGTTTTCCAACAGCTCCTATTCTTAAGCACTTTGATATCTTACCACCTTTCATGGGTAAGGCACTGGTTTCACAAGTCACTGTGGAAGCAGCACTTTCAGAGACCAGGAGCTCCACCAAAGCTATACACCTGCACCTTTTCTCAGGCAAGTTGTCTCCAGCAGAAAGGAGATGGGAACTGAGAGTTGCTGGCCAGTAAACTGCCTTTAGAGGAGTGCTTTGTATGTGTTTCTTTCAGCTTTATTCCCTTTGCTGATCCTCACCTGTGTGCAGGTGAATCTCATTCCTTTCCAGTCACAATTAGACAAGAAATCTGTAACGTGCCGACGGCACCAGGACATTATAGACGTATAAAGGTTTTCCCCTCAGGACATGAAGGGCCTCTTCAGATCGGCTGTCAGGTGAACCACCGCAGCTACCGAACCGGTTTAAACAGCTACGGTCTCTTCAAACCCCTGCTTTAAATAACAAGATGTGGTAAAAAAGGACGGTCCTCATCATACGTTTCCCAGTTTTCAACTTTAAATTCGGAAACGTCCAAATAATACATCAGAAAAACCGATGGAGTGGCGAAAATTAGGAATAAGAGTTTAAATGGCGTTAATTTGAGGGATTAGGAGAGGTGTCACAGTTTAAGACAGAAGCGGGAATCATTCCAGTAAAATGTGCTTATAATAATAATAATGCATTCCATTAACGACAATGACTAAATTAAGTTTAAAATGAGCTGCGTCAGAGGTCCTTGTTAAAGGACAACTGGTAACAATTCAGAAGTGCTGACACGGCGTGACGGCTCGACCCCGGCGGTCTGTAAATCAGCAGAACGAGTCGCCGTCTGCCTCACCTCCTCGGAGGATCATTACGGTACTCGGCCCTCTGCTCAGGTCGCCCCTCGCTCATCGGAACCGCCTGACAGCTTCATTCTGTCCTCTTCGCTTAATGCACCTCACGCGCGCTTTTTATCGGCCTGCCGTCACCTGGCCGCTGGCGCGAGGAGCCAGAGACGCTTGCCGGCCGTTGCTGTTGGGTGGCGAGGGATGCAGATGTGAACTGTTCTCCTAATGGATGCCGGCGGTAAATCAAGAGGCCGCGGAGGCCGTTGTCTGGCTCCGGACTTGCAGTTCATTTGAACAGAGGAACAGCAGGGTGATCCTGTGACAAACTGCTTCTTCACGTCAGGCGTTTTGATGGGAATGATGGGGGGCGTGAACGTTTGAACTTGCTGCTCTAAGGTGGACGGGTTCGGGAGGCAGCTCCTTGGCTGCTGGGTGGGCGTGGGGTTCAAGTCCAGCTCAGCCAAGCCATTAAAGTCAAATACTGAACCTCCTAAAACTGTTGAATTTACCGTACAATGAAATAGCCTGAATTTGTAGTCATTTGTTACATTTCACTATATACGAGGTTTTATTCCTTAAGCATCACTGTACTATGATAAGGCGACAATATGCCAGAGTATTATCTTCTACTTCTGTTACCCAAATGCTGCTTTTAAACGGTTTCTGCTAAATGAAAATCGTGTTATAGCTTAGCTATACGTTCTGCCCGATTCACCAATCTTTCTAAATTAAACTATGAATCTATCAGTGCAATTATGTGTTTTAAGCAATTAAGGTAATTTGTCCAATAATATTACCAATCAGGACTAAATTTACAACCCAGCTCATAGAATACAATATTATGCTAACTTTTTATATTATGCATGTTATAGAGACTCCGCGGTAATGAGGGAATTAATGAATTAAGCACTTCATTATGACAGCCTGCCTTGTTGGTCATTAGAAAGCCGGTACATTTTGCCACCCTGGACCTTTTGGAGCCGCGTAATTGTGATTAATGTCTCATCTCTGATTCCGTTTTCACCCACGAACGCAGAGCAAACGGCAGCGCTATTATGTTTTGAAGATTCGGGATGATGTATTGACCATCTTGGAACCTCATATTTTATTCATCGTCACATCCGCGCTGTTCCTATTTTTAAATAATTTTGAATCAAAGTTCTTTGTTTTTCAGAGGTCCAGAGCTGCCCTGACCAAATTTTAACAAGAATTTTTTTTTTTTTAATTGTAAAAATTGTTTACAAATCTGTTGAGAAACAAGGCTAAAGTGAAGTGCCACTGAGTCTGGCTTTTGCATACCTGTGTCAGTCAGCCATCAGGCTGAGGACCAGAACCACCCAAACCGCTGAATCTCATGTTCAAAATGGTTCCTCAAGACCTTTGGTGAAGTTCAAGGAGACGTTTCCGATCGCTACGGGGTCATGAGTTCCAAAGTAAGAACGGTATTAGCAAGGAAGGAGATGAAAGACATAAAAGAGCTGATTTGGTGATTTGGTTTAAGGGACGTGAACTAGTTTCCTCCTCATCCTGCTCTCCGGCACAGAGACTGTATCAGGATGATCTCATTCTCTTCCTTCCACATCTCAGAGCAACAGACAAGGAATTCATGTGCGCTGAGCACAAGTGGTTGTAAGACTCCCGTCAGAAGCGGCTGGCCTGGTGGAGGGTCAGGCGGGGAAAGTTCGGGGTGGGGGGGCGGGAATCTGGAACTGTACTCATTTTAGGAGAAAATAAAATCAAAGCACTTCGCACACTTATGTTTTTCATGCTTCAGAAAACGTGAACTGAATTACTACAACCGGGGGCGACTTTGCTGCAGCAGAACTTGTTTGTGTTTGGAAGCGATGAGTGAACATTGCATCGAGTGCAGAAAATCCTCTTTGCGTAATTTCCGCCTGAGCTGCTCTGGCGGATCCGCGGTGGTGTGGGCTCCGTTTCCCGTGCGCAGAAGAGAAAAAAATCAAACATAAAGCGTGTCGGGGAATCAAAGGTTCTCCAGTGAAACTTGGATTCACAGTCATGATTGTGACATGTCAGCTCTGGGAGCACGACCAGGGATTTCCGGCACATTACACCGAACGATTCTAATTACGAGCCGCTTTGTTATTATGCGTTGGGCTGCTGCATAATTAAATGGTGCTAATTATGAGCTAATAAGAGACATAATAATCTTTCGATTACCCTCTACGATCCTCTGTTGCCACAATGTCGGGCTTGATCAGTGCATTCCTTGAAGCATGATTTCACATGAAACTCTGATGTTAGGCTGTGTTGCTCCTGAATAATAATGGAGGGTTTGAATTAAATGAATACATTGGACATCTTCGAAAGTGTAAGTCCTAAGAAACTCACTTGAAATATAAAGAGCGCTCTGTGTGTGTGTGTGTGTGTGTGTGTGTGTGTGTGTGTGTGTGTGTGTGTGTGTGGACGGGGATTTGGAGTGATTATAGACGGGGTAATTGCAGGTATAAATGTTAAACAGCTTTAACAGAGTGTCATTATTCCACTTGAACCAGACATGAAATGACAAATTCATCAGTCAGGGCTGAAGGCATAGAGAGGTGGTGGGGGGGTCTCTGGGGGGAGCTGAGAGTATATTAGGGGGAGTCAGAACGTAGGAACGATTGTTCATTCCCTGCAGAATGTCATCGTGAACAACACAGCATACTGTATGAACAGGTTTGGACGACATAAATCTCAGCTGGTAACAGCACAGCCTTAATAGCAGTCGGTCCATAAACTCGCAAATTCCCGATTAACTTGTACATATGCAGATATTTATGGAAATTATAACAGAGTATCGAATTGCCGTGCAGAAGGGAGTGAAATGTCGCAGAAGTTAATATTACAATATTCTATATTCTGACAAAGAGTCTTGGAAAACACACTTGCATTTTCCTTTAGCATATATTTGTAAAGCACTTTGCATCTAAAAACCACCGTAAAGCATTTTAAGCACAAATAAATACTGATTAATCCCTCATCAAAATGATCTTTGTTGCGTCGTACTGTGTTTTTGCAGAGCTGTGCCGATTCCTCGCTTAAATATCACCCCGTTGTGCATTTCGGCAGGATCGCCCGGCCCCCTGCGGCCACTTAACCTGTTGGTAATTTCTCCAGAATATGTATGACCTTGCACCTTCACACCCCTCCACTTGTGCATTTCAGTTATTTGTTCAGAGAGTCTGTTTGCAGTTGTGTGGTGTAAACCAGCCTTTTGCATGCAAAACAGAGATGCGGCAAATACGACAAAGAAGGGCGGCTCTTACACCGGGGTACTGAGCAGGCCTCTTTAGGCCCCGCTCGCCCTCTCCGCTGTGGACAAAGGGGCTGGTAGACATCAAAGATTGATTTATGGTAAAAAGATGTGAAACAAGAGAAACTTGATCTAATGTCTGCGTTTGAAGTCTCAGGACCCCCCCCCCCCCTTTTTTACTGCTTCCGCTTGGGCAGGTGAGTGAGATGATGCTAAAGTGCTGTCCGCAGACACTGGAGGAGGAGGAGGAGGACAGGAAGGGGTGATGAGTGTATTACAGCGAGGGACTGCACCCCCCCCCCCACACCGACCCACACCGACCCACACCTCTGCTGCACACACACTGAAGCCAGTGGGGTAATAAGTGTGACTGTTTTGTTAGCTGAGTATATCGCTTAAGTGTCATTGTCATTTATCTCAGTGTCTCATTGTCTTGTTATTTAAGATCCCTGTGACGTGACTTCATATTGCCTCTCTTTACAGGATAGTTTGCTAAATGACTTTACGGTCAATTAGAAAATACACCAGCAGCACATATATCATCCAGTCTGGTTTTCATGTGTTTGGTTTTCTTATTGCTTGTAATTGCTGAAGGCTGAAGATTAATTCATTTTTTCCCCTGGATTTTAGTCTCTTCTTTCGCAATATCGTCAAGATTTATTTGCTGAGGGAAAAAAGTTACATCAAATACCATTATCTAAATGTTCTTCAAATTGAAAGTTTACTCTCTGAATAAGAAATGAAGCATTAGGGCGAAATTACAGACATTTTTAAAACAAACAGGAATAAAACTATTAGGTTCTTTTCTAAAGATTTATTTCGGTGTGTTTATTGACTACATTAAGGCCCCGTTACAGCTGAAGAAAAAAGTGCGTGTCGCTGTGTTTCAAAGCGAACGTGTGTGTGTGTGTGTGTACCAGGGACAAGTTCGCGGCCACATGCGGCGCGCCGCTGTGTTTCCCCCGCGGTCACGCGCCGGGAGGAGTGAACACCAGTATGTTGCTGGTTTTACAAGCGCGCGCTGCCCACGAACCCTTCCGTTTACATCGGATCAGTTCGTTTGTGTACTTTTTCTCACCTCCCGGATGCGATACTTAGGTTCCTGGGGTTATTATTATTATTTATTAATCACAATAATAATAATAACAGTAGTAGTAATAATAATTAAAGTTTTAACTTACTGGCTTATTTAAAAATAAATCTGATACTGTTTGGTTTTCCAATTTAAATTTAGATAATTCCCTATTAGAACGTCACGATGTAATAATTATATTCCGTCAGTTTTTAACCGTTTTTGACAGGTATATTTGTCGATCTCCGTTTTTTGTTCTCTGTAATAATATAATATTAAAATCTCGGTGTTTTTCAGAACTTCTGCTTTATTGGTCAGTTGGACGCCGTTGTTCTCCGGCGGTGTGGCGCACTTTGATTCTTCTTGTTTTACGCTGTTTCCCCCTCTTCCAGGCGCCGTATAAAGCATTAAACCGCCGTCTTCTTGAAAAAAGGACTCGGGGACATTAGTTTGGAGTGAGAAATGGCAATAAGAGATGGAGACCAGAGGGGTCCCGTCCGCCTGCCGCACACCACCGACCACCAGGTCCGCAGTCTGTCGGAGACCCCGCAGCCGGACAAAGCGGTGTAAAAAGCGGCGGGATTTTAATTTAAAAATTACAAAGAATTTCTCACCTTAATGCTTTCTGGCGCGAGGGAAACGCGTCGATCGGATTCCCGTTATTTCTGAACCGCGAGTCTCTGCCACCTAAAATGAATCGCTAAAGCATTTATTACGGTTATTTTACATTTAATACTTATAATATTCACTGCAAAACTGAAAAAAAAATTACGAGTTGAAACTCGGTTCAGTTGCCTTTTCAGATGCATTTTATTTGTTTGCGGTCGAACAAATTGAAGCGCTATTGTTTGGTGACATTTTTGCGAAATAATCAAAACTTTTATTCTTCGGATCGAAAATGATGCTTAAGTACAATGTGCCCTATTGTGCATGTAATGCTTTCTCTATATTAGAATGTTTTGGCAACAAGTGTTTTATATCAGGTCCCCATTTCACTACTTTGTGAAGCCCCCCCACCCCCCCCCGAAAATCTAATTTCACTAGTTATTCCTACAGATACACATATTTAACGTGGACAACCCATTAAACACAGAGGCACGAACACACGCACGTGTTTTAGATGTAAGTTTACTTATATCCTTTATATATGTACATTTATGTAAAACTATTCGCCGTCTTCAAGAATCAACAGGACGTAGAGTCGGTGTGTTGAATTTAAAGTGCTTTATAAATCTTTCATTATGCATTATTCACGTCATACAATGCAATTTTCATTTGTTTCATTCGGAAATGATTTTTTCTGAAGTACCTTATAAATGCTCACATTTCACATACATTTTGTTTAAAACAAACAATCTTTTTACATTTTGTTTCCGGCATCGGAATCGTAGCCGTAACAATTTTAAACAGTCTGCGAAAAAACGACAGCAGGTCGCCTTCTTCTTCGTACTTAAATAAGCAAACAAATAAACAACTAAATAAATAAAGTGAAAGCAAAACGAGGAAATGGTCGCTCGGGCTGCAGGATTTAAAGTGAGTAAATAGAGATTTTCAGGAGGCGCCGCTCGGCCTCCCCGCCCCTTTTCACAGTTCGGACGAAACGAGCCGCTGAAAAGATCGATCCGGACATTAAAAACGCCGAAATGAAACGAGAGTCATTTGTTGGCAAAACTCACACTCACCGCGGCGAAGAGCGACGTACAAAACAACCCCGGTCCTCCACACTGTCGGCTGCCCGGTGTGCGTGCGTGTGTGTGCGTGTGCGTGCGTGTGCGTGCGTGTTTAGGAGAGCAGCAGGCCTGGGTGCACGGAGCTGCCCTTCACCTCGCTCATTTCAGCCATGCTTTTCTCCAGCAGTGACGACGAGGACGAGGACGAGGAGGACGACGACGACGACGACGCACAGAACTGCCCCGGGTTCGAGCCCAGGCCCTGCAGCGCGGCCACCTGGCCCAGCGCCGGGGTGGCTTTGATGGGGACGGGCACGGCGGGCATGGTCTGCCCGCTCGGGTGGTACAGGCTCTTCATGGGCACCCCGAAGGGCGCGTACTCGGAGGACGGGGGCACCGGAGCCATGGACTCCGACAGCATGCCCACGTGCGGCCACATGGAGTTGACCACGCTGCTCAGCTGCGTGGGCACCGGGTAGCCCAGGTGGTGCATGACGGAGGCGATGGGCAGCCCGCCGGCCATCATGCCCTTGTAGTCTCTTCCTATGATGTTCTCGATGGCGAAGGGATGTTTGAAGCCCCCCGGCTGCGCGCCGTTCAGGCTGTACGTCTGGAACTGCGGCAGCCTGCCCAGGCCCCCCGGGGGCTCTGCTGCGGCCCCGATGCCCAGCTTGGCCTGGTGGTGCTGGTGGTGGAAGTAGTGCAGCATCGGCGGGTTCTTGCTGGCCAGGTGCTCGGAGCGCATCAGTTTGAACCTCTTGCGCCTGCGGAGGAAGCTGCCGTTCTCGAACATGTCCCCGCAGTCGGGGTGCAGGGCCCAGAAGCTGCCCTTGCCCGGCTGGTCCGGGCGCCGGGGGATCTTGATGAAACAGTCGTTGAAGGAGAGGTTGTGGCGCAGCGAGTTCTGCCAGCGCTGCGTGTTCTCGCGGTAGTACGGGAAGCGGTCCATGATGAACTTGTAGATGTCACTCAGCGGGAGCATCTTCTCCTGGGAGCTCTGGATGGCCATGGCGGTCAGCGAGATGTACGAGTACGGAGGCTTCTGGTCGCTGTAGGAGTTTTTGCCCGGCCGAGGCATGATCTCGTTGGCGCGCTTCTGGCAGCCAGGTGAACGGCGGTGAGCTGCTGTCCGGTCCCACAGCTTAAGCGACACGCATCCACTTCGCGACAATAAACACACCTACCGCGCGCGCCCTACCCTCAGACAGCGCATCCACGCTGAGCTCAGCGGCTAAACCGGACGGGGGGGGGGGGAGAAGAAGAAGAAGAGGAAGAAGAAGAAGTAGAAGAAGAGAATAACCAAGCAGACCGTGATCACTAATATCGCCACTGTACGCCGCACCTGGCCGGCGGAACGGGGACGAGCCCCACGGGGCGCGCACGTGCCTTCCCCAGAAGCCCCCCGAGCCCCTTCTCTCACCCGGCACCAGCCAGCGGCTCAAAAGTTGCGAGCGGGAGGCGAGGCGAGCGCGTGCTGCTCCGCGTGCGTGCGCGCGCTCCGTGTGAGCTCGCCCACAGCTCCGCGCCGGTTTTGTAACGATCCCGGCGAGCGCGAGACCCCCACGGGTCTCGCTTTATTATCACATGACAGTCACTTTGAGACAAATAGGGGCGAAGCGGAGGTGGGGGCTGTGCGGGGGGGGCGGGGGGGACTTCAACCTGACTTCATTCGCGCGGTGTCGCGGTGGTCGACAGGAGCCGTTACGTCTGTGATGGCATCCGCGTGACCCTCTTCAGTCCCAACAGGGGCGACGAGAATAAGAACAACAGTAAAAACAGTTCCTTTTGGGTGGCGGGGAACCGACCGGTCTCCACAACTTCTGACGTGGTGGGAACCAGTACGACCTGTACAAAATTTTTCTATTTTCACACTCACTGTTCATCACGAGCTTCTCCGCTGAACTTTGTTCACTGTCCGCTTCACTGCTGACACCGTACGGCGAAGCGATAGTTTTGTGATATCATTTACTGGAGAGTATTAATGATATTTTTCACCGGGCGAACGAAAATGCCACATGACGTAAACAGGATTTTTCTCAGCTTTGATTTATGAAATGAGAGCGGTGATAAAGCCGACGTGCGAAACATGATCTGTTCGCAAACAGATATTTAGATTTAATTGTACTGCGCCCAGGGCTGGTAACATAATGGAAAAGGCAGTTGATTCGTAAACTGTCATTTGTACCACTGTGTGTGTATATATATATATATTTGTACCAGTGTGTGTGTGTATAATGTTAAATTATGCAGTTTCTGCTTAAAGACTTAGTTTCGCGCAGCGTTTTAAATGTCTAATTTATGGTGAAAGTCGTAAAATAAATGATTTATCCTAGATAACGGCAGTATTTACATTTTTTTTCCGTCCAACAAAAATGTTGGTGTGAATATCCAGCTTGTGGACGGTCCACAAATAAACGTGAATTTGACGCCTTCTGCTCACACTCATTCACACTTATTGCTTAATACGAATGTGAATTCGGCCAGTATATATCACACACACACACACACTCCACAGCCCCGGCCGACCCGGCGCCCCTCATTGCCGGGAATTAATTGCCGAAGAGGGAAGGAGACTCATCTCACACGGCAGCTGCACACGGCGTCGCGGAGAACACAAAAAACACAGGTTCCGCGCTCCCGCGGGTGTGTGCGAGTGTGTGAGTGTGTGCGCGCGCAGACACAGGAGGAGGAGAGCAGGACGAGGCTCGCGGGCGGCCAGGTGTCAGAGCCCACCTCTGTGTCCCACCTCCGCTCCCAGCCCAGGCTGCCGGGCCCCGAATACATTAGCCTAATTAAGCCGCGGGTGATTTACTGTCCTCGGAGAAGCCCGGCAGTGTAATTAAGAGCGAACCGTCTATATTACTTATGAATATTCAAAACCATGTCAATTAATTAGCCAACAGATCGATCTCATTATGCGTCGGAAGCAGCGAAGTCCTTCAAGAGGCACTTAGAGGGGTCATCGGGGGCACAGGATGGAATATTTTACACGGTCCACTCAGGTCCGCATGATTCCGAAATAAATACGGGAGCTTTAAACAACACGCCTTCCTGTAATAAAATAATAATAATAATAATAATAATAATAATAATAATAATAATAGGTGGAGCAGATCTGGACGCTGGATATGAAGATACGACGAGGAGCTCTCGTCTCACATTGGGTCAATGCAGGTCTCTTAGTCATTTCATACATGCTGTAAAGATAAATATTAAATATGCCCCCACAAAGGGGGCTGTTAAACCGACGCCGCGCTGATATGCATAAAAAAAATTAATTAGGTACTTTTCTCAGCACCCAACTCCTGGACAAATAACTACTTGTAAAGTACACCTTCTGGGCATATTGAACATATGTTGGAATTATCCTTAATTGACTAATTACATAAATTACTCATTAATTTTACAGCACATCAATTATAAAAGATATATCAATTAATTTAGCATAAATTAAGAATGAAAACAGAATAAAAATAACGGGAGAGCGGGGGGATAAACACCCGGGGAGGGATGGAGGGGGGGAGGGGATCGTCTGTTTGTTTCGAGGTTGTAATAATTATTTGCTCAGCTTTGGGCGAGAGATTCTTCCCTCCTTGCTTTAAACGGGATGTGTGGGGGCGAAACGGCAATTAAAGTGGTCCTGAAGAGCCCTCGCGCCGGCTGAACGGGACCATTTAAATCAATTAGGACGGAGCCGTGATGGAAACGAGCGCTCGCCGTTAGAAATGATCACAAATGATGAACGATCACACTTAATGCCTCGGCGCTTCATTTCCTTACAAAACTCCGCGGGGGGGTGCTGGTGGTGAGCACGTCATCCAATGCGGCGGCTCTTCAAAGCGCTCGTACTCTTTTTTTTTTTTTTTTTTTTTTTTTTTTTTTGTTTTTCCCCCCCGTCTTTCTCCTCCTTTTTCCTGCTGTTCCTTCTCCAGACNTTTTTTTTTTTTTTTTTTTTTTTTTTTTTTGGTCATGCGTCCGCACTTATGTTCCGCTTCAAACCCTTCGGCAAAATGTGTAAAATACTTTGTTTTGTGAGATTATCTACTTTTTTTACGTTATATTTTACTGCTACCACGTGGCTGCGATGTAGGTTAAGTGTTTATTCCAACTTCTCCGTCAACTTCTCAGTTGAACTGTGACAGTTCTTATCTGCTCTAATTATAGTGTGATGTACTAAAATATAAACCTGCCTTTTTTTTTGCAAAAGATTATTTAGATTAAGCTCGGAAACCTATCGCATATATTCTGTTAAATAAACTTGTGTTTGAGGCTACAGCGACACGGGGGCATTACCCACCTTTTGCCAGAAGAGGGCGCTACACACATAGTGTCTTCCTCTGCGCGAATTATAAGCTTCATTGCGCCAAACCGAATTACCAAACGTTCTGGAAAGTTTCACGCCACACTTACAAAGGCTTTCAAATTTAGTTTTGTCAACAGCACTGGGTCACAGAATCACAGAGCCATAAACATTACACGAGGACTTGTGAGTATGTTGATGTACCGAAGGGCAGGAGGTCCAAAGGCTGCAGTATTACACAGGTGTTACAGAAAGATTTGAGGATTTCTTTGAATTGAATTCAAATTCTTTGAATTTGGATTGTGGTTTAATAAGAAAACAGACGGACACGAACCGAACAGGAATAAATGCATCAAAGCTCCACGAATGCATTTTCTAATATTTTGGCAGCAGGTATATGGCTGTATGATATTCAAATATATATATATATAAAACAGAAATGAGTGATGAAAAGCTAATTGTATTTTATAGACAGAACAGTAGTTCTACTGATTCTGTAGAACTGAATCACTGGGAAATTACTGGTGAAAAGGGCTACAGGTGACACTCTGCAGAGTGTCACTCACCCACATCTAAATGGCACATTTGTATGTGTCTTCTCAGAATAAATAAGGTTCCCAAGAAGAGTAATATTAACTCATTTATGGGTTTTAATGACCCTCTGTTTGGGTGACAAATACAACCAGCTGTTTATGGCGGTCGAACTATGATCAACTCATTGTCAACTCATTTTCAAATGATTAAAAGGTTAAACTGTGTAACGGGTAGAAAACCTGCTTCTTGCCAGCACTTCACAGCCTCATACAAACTGTGTGAGAGCTGCTAGCACACAGAAACTGGCTCTTTTTCATGTCCTTTTGCAACCTAATATCTGAATAAGGTTCTTTGATCGATTTATGTATCACTTCACACGATGCATAGTAGCGCATTGCCACATAGGTACACAATACTGGCACCTCTGTATTTTACTCTTCGGATTCCAGAATCCTTTTCTTATGTTCTGGCACCTCTCGCTAGTTCCTGGGACCCTTTACCGTCCCTCAGACAACCAGATTTTCTGGCTGAGTTTCTTTTCTTCTGCACATCCACTGTAGCACATAGTGGCTATTTGTAATACTCCTTGCTACCTTTCATTGCACTGCGTGTGTCGGATCACAACCGGCTTTCCTAACATTTGTGTCCTTTTTGTCAAAGAAATACATATTGTGAACATCACTAATATGTCCTACTGTATTTTATTAGGTACAAAAATGTAAAATTTAATAGTCGACAGTTTGCTCGTACTGACTGATTTGGATGCCAACATAGCAAGGGGAGCGTTGCCACTTATTTTGTCCGCCCAAAGTGTCGATTTATCCTTAAACAAGTTGATATTAGAGGCTTAAACGAAAATGTGCTGAGATAAAACTACATAGCAAGCATATAAACAAATAAGGAAAGAATGAAAGAGCAAAAAGAACAGAGTACAACAACAGAAAGGGAGACAGCAAGGCAGAGAAACGCTAGAAGTGGACAGTGATGAAGTGAGTCTTTTTTTAATTTCTTCTTGGAAAAGCGAGGCCTTCACTCCCTGCACTTTTCCCCATACAACTGCACTGTGCTGCTGAGCACAGTAATCATAGCAAGAATAATATCCCCCAGAGCAACTGTTGTAATAGCAAGTGCAAATGCACTTTAATCATCTTTTATGGTTGTGCAGAGCAGCAAATATTTTAACAGTTCAATAACTGGATTGTGACTGAAGATTACCAGTTTAATGCCCTGGAGAAACTGTGCTGTTGCACCTTTTGACAGCAGTTTTTAACTTGCATTGCTTCAGTAAAATATATTGTGCTGTGTGAATGGTAACTGTGTGAAGCTGTAGCCTATTTAACTGCGCATACAGTCGGGCAATGGAGCGCGTTTATTCTTATTCGGCAGCAGAAACCTCTCGCACTCCCCCACGCGCATCCCCATCTTAAAGGCAGAACCGAATAACCGAATGAAACACCTAATATGTTATTTCTAGTCTGCTTCTTTCTGTTCCACTCACAGATGTCGGATTTCCTTAATGATAACTTTCTGGTGTACCGACGTCCTTTTGCACCCACTGTTCTCGGTTTTCAGCCTTGTGGCAACAATTTCACTAAATTCATAAAACTTCATAAAATTTTACACTTCATTCATGGTTAACGGCTGCTACGCTGATCCACAGAACATGAAGTGCTGCACGTACAGGAATTGTTCCTATATCTGCAGGTAAATCTTGCCTTCTTGAACTTTTGAGACATTTAAATTGTTTAAACATGTAAATTATTAACTTGTTATTCTCATAAATCCCAGCACCTACAGAATCTTCATTTTTTCTACTCATACCGGACAGGTTAAACACAGCCGACACACTACATTAGAAGAATCCATCATCAGTAACTGCTTATTGGTATCCTGGGTAGAACAAATCTGCACAGGTTGAGCTGGATTTAAATCTGCTTCTAGTGGTAACAATAAAAAAAAAAAAAAAAAAAAAAAAAAATTTAAAAAAAAAAAATTTTAAAAATGTG
>UFQX01000114.1:210176-280610 GCA_900497675.1 Arapaima gigas
AAAAAAAAAAAAAAAAAAAAAAAGCCAAAATTTAAAAAAAAAACATTCTAGTAATGTGTGAAAATACTGTATGGGAAGAACTAATTTTTGTTTCTTTTGGTTTAATTGGTGCAATTCTTTTAAATATGAAAGAACAAATGTTCTATATGTATATGCACATTTCCAGTGGCAGCAGACTCAGACAAACAGGCAGACTTTCCTTATAGCTGAGAAGATTTGGCACCGTATGTGACCTCTTGAAGGCCCGGTTCTGTTGCACATTAAATAGGTATTCGCAAACTGCTGCTTTTCAAATAAATTGTTTAGTATCATCACACTGGTATTCAATACAGGTTCCAAAACGTTTCTGTTGAGTTGAAATTTTCTTTAAAAGAGAAGGATTATGCCTGAATGAGGACACTTATTTGAAGAACAATGTTGTATGTCTGCTGATGTAACTGATTTAAGGTTTTGAAAGTGTTTACCAGTTTCCAACACCTTTATGTCAAATTCTTTCAACTCACATATTGTCTTTACCATGTTTCAATACAGTTCCTAACAATTTTGCCAAAGCAGTTAAAATTTTACCTTCTGGTCAACTGAATAATGTAGGAAGCAGCACAGAGAGCATAAAGGCCTTTAAGCTGAAGGCAGCTGGTTAAAGTCCCAGTCCGAGTTTCTTAGTTGCTCATTTTCTTCTGCTCCTTCATGACGACACGTTTAACACGTCACATAGCTTTTATTTTTTTACGTCAATTTGCACTGCTCGTTTCTACAGTACTTTTTACACAAACCTTTTATCTCCTTGGCTAACATGTTTTACCCCGTAGCGGCACGTGCGGAGGGGCGCAGACGCAGTCATGTGAGTAAACGCTGCAGCCGCTGTAAATAATAACAATAAATTTAAATGCTCAGATTTAACGACAGTTGAACCACCTGTGTTCGCATCAGCACGTTCGTGTGTCAGTATCAGTTCATTTGCGCGTTTCCAATGGAGATCTGAGCAGTGTTCCGACATGCGGGGCTGCTGGACACACACACACACACACACACACACACACACACACACACACACACACACACACACTGCTGCAGCGTTCCGCATCCTAGCACGACCCCTCCCAACCCACCCCTACCCCAAAGCCCCGCCCCACCTCGCCTCTGGGCGCTGTCCACCGCTGCGGTGCTCGAGCTGCTCCGGCTCGCGACATCCACCTGGATACGTGTTTCTCATTGGCTGAAATCCCCCCTCCCCCCCGGGGAGAGCGCGAGAGGCCGCGCTGCCCGCCACACCCACCTCCATATTAGGAGAGAGCAGAGCGCGGTGTCAATGGGCTCCGCGGTACCGCAGTGAGCGCAGCGGGGGACGGTGGCGCACTGGCACCTCCGCTTGTCCTGGACGCAGCCCTCCTTGCCCGATCCGCTCTTATTACAGTATGGAGGAATTCCTGCTGCGTGCCAGGTCCATGCTGGTAAGTAATAACTTAAGGCATGAGGCAAAGATTGAGACCTGCCACAGGCTCTTGAGAAAACCGACTGTAGCGCCGTTATTTTTTTTGTCAAAGGCTTTTGCCCACTTGTGGACCTGTGAGGTTACGCAGTAAGCGTATGCCAGGTGTATTTTTTCCGTTCTCGCGTGCAATCGTGCTTAGAAAGGTGAACGAGCTCAACAAGTTGGTGTTTTCTCCGCCTCGACTGTCGGCGCTGCTCTTCCTCCTCCGCCTCAGTGCTGCAGTCGCGTCAGGGTGAATAGGATCATTTTCCCGCGCTGCAGCTGCGGCTCTTTGCCAGAGCTGGACTTTTTTCTTCACCTGAAGTAGATATAAGCAGAAGGCGACGGAGCGGTTTTGTGTCAATTGCCTCAGTGTGGCGTGTGTCTGTGTTCAGGCAGTTCGCGGGAGTCTCGGCACAGGCCTGTTTTAGGCCCGCTTTGGACGAGCAGAAGTCCACTGCACGTTTCTGTGGTTCTTAAACTAAAGCCCGCAACCCAAACCACACTCTCAACATGTCCACAGAAGGAACTGTTTTATTAGTGTCTAACCACGTTTAGGATCATTCAGTAAACGCTCGACGTTCCCTTTCTAACGATACACATGACTTGGTCCTTACAGTTTAACGGAGGCGCGGCCTTCGGACACGCGATCACGTGCTGCGCGCCTGGATTTGCATGGTGTTGAACTTGAGCAGAAGTTCACTTTTAAACAGCTGTGGTGAGTGGGGCAGCACCATGCCTGTTACACTGTCTGTGTCCTTTGTGCTCTCTTTGTGAGTTCTGTTGAGCTAAACCACATACACAGTTCTCAGGTCTAAATGTTCATTTAACTGTACATCATATGATTATTTTACTTGCAAAGTGGTGGAAGTGGGGAAAACAAAAAAATGTCAGCGCTCAACTTATTGGTATGTTGGCGCGTGTATCGGTCAATATCAGCAAACTATTAAGCATTACATTTTGTGTTTCTGAAGTAAATAAAAGATACTGAGAGATCTTGCTGATGTTCGCAACATATATGTAACAAAGGGGGCACAAATTTCACAAGAATGATAGGAAAGCTGCGTGCTGGCTGCCTGACGGCGTAAGTCGGCACACCCTGGTTGATGAAATGTTGGTATGAAGAATGTTATTAATAGCCGCATGTACAGTCTTTTGCTGGGAGGTCAGGTCAGCCAGAGAATCGGAAAAGAGCACTGGGAGCTTAAGAAAAGTGCCGTTTTGCAAGAAAAAGTCCTGGTTCTTGAAAGTGCAAAACGGGATACTGCGTTTTACTGCGTAAAGTGGAGAATTCCAGCCCACTTCAAACACTGCTTTTATTCCAGGGAACATGTATTGGACCTGTTAATAGTTTTCAAGAACAGCCTTTGACAGTCCATTGCTGCTTGGATTACAGTACCTTAGTGGTGGTGCGCAAATAATCATCATTCAAGGAAAGCAGTTTGACGTTGCTTAGTGCAGCCTTTCTCACGTTAATGAAACGTCACAGAAATGTCGTCATAACTTTTAACTGAATCGTAGCAGGATTTTGCTATTTGACTTTTGAAAAGGTTGCTTGAAACTGCTGTGCACCTTTGCAGCTTAAGAGCCTGCTGCTGTTGAGCTAGGAGCCACAGTGCACTCTGGGATTTTGATTCAATTAAACATAATGGATCAGAGACAGGCTGATTCATTTCCACCAGGGAGGCAAGCTGTTCCTAGAGCAGCATCTCAGTGAGGCTTTGGCCTTCCCAGAGTGGAGAAGAAGTGGACCTGTAATCCGAACTGCTATATTTCCTCATTTCCATGCCTTGATATATCCTCTTTACTAATAAACCTCTGGCTAATTCAATAATTCATGCTGCAAGAATGAAATAACATACCAGTGAGGTCTGAATTTTTAATATGTACAGAAGCCTTTCATTTTTGAAGATGATCCAGAAGATGAATTTTAGGTATTTTAGAGCAAATTTTAGAAACCAAAATCCCTTTGCATCCTGAAGCACAGTGCTGATGTAACATTTGCGTAGATGTATGTCTCATGAAGATGCATACTATAACATGTCTAATACATTTGGTGTATAAGAAATACTTTATATTTCAATACAGTGTTGAAATTGTGTATGTCAGCTTTTTAACCACCCCAAAGGTATACTTTAAAAATGATTCCCCTTTTCAGTTTTTTTATGGCCAAAAGTAGCTTTCAGTCTTTATTCATATGCATACTTTTTGAGCTGTGAACCTTGTGTCAGACTTGAGCACTAGTGTCTGGCTTGTGTTCTGCAAGAAATTGTTGTGTGAATGGTACTGTAAGCTTTGACTGGGGATGACATCGGAGGAGCTGGTTTTAATGGTTTGTCAATGGAAGAGGGCCTTCTGCCCTGTCTCCTCCATGCTGTGGGTGCTTGGATGCAGCTGTGTCTTCTACACGGCGGTTGGTGTAATTTAGCTGTCTCTTCCTCGGCATGCTAAAAGGCCGAAGGGTCATTACTGCCTGCTGGTTGGTGCTAATGCCCTCTGGAACTGGCTGTGTTGGAACAGGAGTCAGGAAGGTCCTGGAGCAAACCAGTGGGAGTTTTAATTTTTACTTTGCCCCCTGCCTCTAATGATGCTTGGAAGAAGGGCGCTTACAATGTGCACACACTTACATACAAACATGGTCACACATATTATATGTGAGACGATTCCAAGTGATCCAAACATCTCAGAAAGAAGTAACATGAGAAGCTGTAGAAATACCAGGTATTGAGAGAGGAACTGTGGAGAATGTGGAAGGTGAAAACCAAGGTAGTCCTATTGGTGATGAGAGCAGTGGAGGCCATGACCCCTAAGCTGAAGAAGCGGCTCCATCAGATCCCAGGAATGACAACATCGGCGTCAGTCCAGAAGAGAACAGTCCCAGGATCAGCAAAAATACTCCTCCATACCCTCAAATTCCCAGGCCTCTGGTAGGAAACACACACACACACACACACATACATCACCCATCAATTATCATTAACTATTAACCACTAAATCCTGAGCTCGGTTATGGTGGTAGACAGTTGCACATGCTTGTTGTTTTGCAAGTAACCACACGCATACACACACAGCGACACACACATACACACACACACACACACATTATGCTTCATATGCAACGACGTTAGCTATAGCTCACATGTGAAGGTAAAATTAGTGATAGCATGCCCACATTATCCACTATTTTCTACTCCAAGACCAGGCAGATTAAGAGACAATTAGACAGTACAGAATATGGCTAGATTTGCTCAGCAGTGGTGCAGTGCTTGGAAGGAGATTAACTGTGTCTTTTAGTTGATGCTTTCATCATACATTCATCGTTTTCTACTTTAACTACATCCTGTAGTGTAACATTTTAAGATGTAAGGTATCCCTATGATTTTAACATATAATTTCCATTTAGTTAATTTTATTTGAAAGAGATATTTCTATTTTAAACATTTTCATATAGATCCTTTATTGCCTCTTCTTTGTGCTGGAGTCTTTAACACAATTCAGTCTGCTTTGTGAAAAGAGTGTACTTGCTTTTTTACAGTTTTTAATGTAGATCAGTGTTTGGTGCTTAGTTAATTCTTCATGGCAGTCATTTTATGAGCCACAAATATCACATATCACTGTACCTTATACTGAGAGAATGCATGCTGTATGTTGTAGTTTTTCAAAGTAATACAACTTTAAATAAGCTCACATGAAATTATACTCAGCAGATATACAACAGCCACAAGGAAGTAGTTTCTTGGTACATGCCCTGTAGACTATGAATGAATGAATGAATGAATGAATTACTGTTTTGCTGCCTATGTATTTGTATCTATTATTGTTGCTGTGTCTCTGTGAATTCCTGTGCACATATGCAGCTGAGCAACTATATAGTAGGTATCCTGTTTGGAAGAATGACCCTTATTTCTGCGTAATGATCTGCTTGTGTCAGGCGCTGTTTATTTATTTTCAGAGGTTATGAAAGTGCTTTGCAGTTGCAACACGAATACATAATTGGACACGCATAGGATATTACAGAATGTGTGGTTTAGTGTATTTTAGGCACTGATTTCCAATAAGCTGGAGTTTACTTGAAAGTCAGCAAAAGTGCTGGAAATAAAAGGACATTTTGTCCAAAGCTCCTGCCTTGTTAGTATGCTGGGCTTAGACATTGCTGTTGTGGTCAGACCAGTTTCCTTCCTGCTCCTTCAGCATGGCAGGCATCCAGGCTTTCCATATCTCTAATTGACTCCATCCAGATAGCTCTTGTTGGTGCATATGTGTTCTGCAGTAAGCTAAGTGGAAAGGGAGGCACCTTGAGAAGTGTGAGTCTGTGCGAGGACAACCTCTGTTCATGGGCATTTGCCTCTGCCACACTTTGCCATTTGCTTAGATAGGTAGAGATGAGTATCTTGCTGTTATAGACCATCAACCCATCATTGCCACAGAGTGCGTCTTAAGCAAATTTGAAACAGTGCTATTTCAGGATATGTATAATGAGCATTGTTGCTGTCAGCAGCTACATCACCAGGGACGCTGTTATCATCGGCAGAGCAATAAGACAGACGGTGCAGTTGGCTGTCAATTCGGCATACACCTATTTCTCACACAACAGGGTTAATTGGTTCTGTGAAATCACCACACTAGGCAAATTCCTGTTTTAAACATTTTTAATGGTAAGAATTGGTTCCTGAGCAAAATTTGTCACCTAAAATAAATTATAATAGTTAAAAAATATGCATCACTATGGTAACGCCAACATATTTTTTATTGGTAACAAACATATCATTTATAGATTGTCTTTTAATGTTATTTTTATTCATTTATTCATGCATTATCAAAAACCTCTTGTCCAATGCAGAGGCACTCTTGAGGAAACAGCGCCTGAGACAGCATACAACTTGGATGGAGACATTTTGATAATTTTGCTCATCGATGTTCAAGATGTCTAGAGGTAAAGTTTAGAAGATCGCTACCTGTCTTTCACTCTGCAAAGTATATGGATGCTATAGTTTCAGAGGGACTTTGCAGCTTTACTAACAAATGTTTTATCCCTGCTTCTGTTTGTACTACCCTGGATGAAGGTACTTGCCCTCAATTGCTCCAGTAAATATTACCCAGTATTAATGTGAAAAACTGGAAATAGCTTAATTTGTCTCTGTGTGGCCCTACCAACACCATACAAATCATACACAATATGATAAGCTACAGTTGAGCCAACCTCGAAAACCATTGCCATGTAATATGAAGCTTAACAGTATGTATTATGTACATATTTTTGCGACACATGAATAGTGACCACAAGATAAGAATAGCTGGTCCCTGGGAAGAAAGAGTATGCCATGTCAGAGCTTAAAATTATTGGGAATAACATTTTCAGCACAACAAAAATAATGGCAAGTGATCCCCCAACAGAGAGATTATGTAATGTCAAACGTAAAAGCAGTTGAACGTACTGCATATAAGCCATCAATTTTCAGAGTGAGTGTGTGTGTGTGTGTGTGTGTGTGTGTGAGAGAGAGAGAGAGAAAGTGCATGTGCAAATTTAAAGAAGGCATAAAGAAAACACACACATATTTCACAGACATGGTTTTACAGTGCTGTTATGCACTTCAGTTTATAGACAGAAAATGGCGTGCACTAAAAAAAGCTGGGAACTGGTTGATAACTGTAACAGGTCTACTATTCTTATAAGCAAAGTGAAAATACACACAGGTTTTGCTTGTTTTAGCTGCTTTCCACTTCAGCACACCACACACAGGTATTTATTCTACATTTCTGTGGAATTTATTATATTACAGGCAATAATTATCGTACTGTAATAGGCTGTATTTCCTTATGGGAGCGTAAACAGTGAACAGTTACAGACAACCATAAGGACGACCGAAGAAGTGAGCATAATGAGTTGTTCATTTCTTTTACAAAAAAATACATTTAAAAAATAACGTGATACAGGTTAGTCCCAGCTCTCACAAACATTTGACAACCACCAATCAAAACTTCAGCCCACCTCTGCTACCTGAGGGGCATCATACTTCATAGTCCCTCTCCCTGACAGAAGCTTAAACCAATCAGTATACAAAACTAAGTATGCCAGACATGTAACTAGACAAACTAAAACATTTCATTCACTGAAATGTGACTAGTGTCCAGTGCTTTTTCTAGTTTGACCTTAATTTATAGACTGGATTTGGCCCCAACAGTTGTGGAATGATTAATAAAAGGAATAAATAATAATAGTAAAATAATTTTAAAAATACTAAAATAAATTTATTTATTTCAATAAATTTTGCAGCCTCCCTAGCCTCAGGGGCCTGAGCTGCAATCCAGGTTAGACCAATTATAAGTCCAGTTTTGGAAGAAAGTATCTGTAGTAGTTAGAATAGGCATTGTATTTTGTGCTTTGCAGAGTTAAAGACATAGCAGTGAATAAAATACCTGTTGTGGGTGTAGACTGATCATGCAACTGGGCAAAAATGCCATTGTACCAAATAAAAATGCTGTTGTATGAAAAAAAGAGTGTATATTCTCAGATGATGTTTTAACCTTTTTTATGTTGTATAGGACCCCATTATTCGTCCACCTAGCGTACACGCTATCCCAAAGTCTTCTCCAAACCCCTCAAGTTCCTGCGGAAAACACTATTGTAGGGTTTCAGGGTTGTCACCCAGGGAGCACCAAAGTGCACAGGAACTACCAAAGCCTGACATCAGTGGCTTTGAACACTGAATTCTCAAAGTCTCTTTTTAAGGTCCACAGACTTTGATAATCAGACACGGAGCAAACTGCCTCTTCTCAGATAACAAGCCCATTCATGTACTTACTCATTATTCAGCTTGACAAATGAGGCATTGAAGAAGGACGTGCTTAAGAGTGAGGGGACAGCTATGGTGATAGTCAGAATGCCAGACTACAGTGACGGCCAGGTGCCCTGGTGCTGGATCTGCTGCGTAGTGACTGCTGCGGTAAGAAAAAAATACTAACATGAGGTCACATCTGTCTCACAGAGTTATGTTAATGTTTGCAGTACTATGGCCCTGTTGTTTGATGGGGCACTGTGCTGTCTTAATGACTGTTTATGGAAGTGTCAGCTTGCAGTAGCACAATAAAAGTGGGAGATTCATTGTCTGATTAACAGGAGACTTGTGAGAAAGTGGCTTGAGTACAGAGACCCAGTGGTGTCCTGTGACATTTGCACACTGGTGATTGATTCACAGCACTGACAACTTGCAGATAATACATGCTACAGAGCAAATGTAATTCACTGCTGAGGTCCTATTTGTTTAATGGTAACTATGTTTAAAGGCACCTCAGTCCTGTTACAGAGGTGCAGAAGACTCAGGAGATGAGAAAACAAATAAAACACAAACTTTATTTCTCCATGGGATGTCTGACAGAGCAGTGTCCACTGTCCACTACAACCCACCCATCCCCAAAACCCTCGAGCGCAGTGAACATCATCTGGGGTAATATCTCTCCTGTAGTTCCCCACTAAGGTTATACAACTATTTACATACATATATGACAGCAAGGCAGGATGGTGAGCCCTTCCCATCATCATTTGCTGCATACTGTGCATATGTGTTGTTTTATGCATAACATGTATTTCGTGTATTCTGTTAAGTCTATCTTGTGTTATTTGGGGTTTAGTAACTGGGACGGGTTATTGTATTTGTGTATTTGTAATATTTGGTTGCCCACGGCTAGTATGACATTTGTTGCATTTGATGTCTTTCGTATGTTTGTGTGTTTAGGGGAGTAGTAAGAGTTTGTGTCTGTTCTGTGATTTGTGGTGCAGAAATAAAAGACACAAATGAGTGCAAACAAGGGAAAATGGCTGTGCAGTTTGCATGTGAAATTCAGTTTGGCTAGTGGTTATTGTAGGGAGAACTTTTGTGAATTGAAATGTTGGTGCTACATGAAACTTTGTTATAGTGAGTTTTTGAAGATTTAGTGTTTGTAAATTGAGGGATGACTAATAAAAACTACAAGATGAGAAAAATATTCCACTAGCTCTGTGTTTAGATATTACCGTGATAAGTTTTGAAAATCGGTATGGTCGATGGGGGGGGGTTTGGTGGGAAATAGGGAGGCCTTGAGTACAGCAGTGTGAGAGATGCCCAAGGCAGAGTGAGGAAAGGTTTGTTGTTGACTGTGTTCTGTAATCTTTCTTATGGGATGGACCTGTCAATATGGTAAATAGTTCAGCATTCTTCATCAGAGCGTTCAATCCTTGCATTTACACTGCATTCTGTGTCTGCGACTTTGCCCCCCAAGAAGTCTATGGGCCTAATGTTCTTTCTTTGGCAACGCTACCCTCACCTAGGGTTGTTTGTGCGACGACCTCTTTGTCCAATGTGACTTGCAATGTAAAGCCTATTAACATTAGTGCTTTTGAGAGCAGAGGGTAGCAATCATGATATTTAAGGTAGACTAAAGTATACAAAAGCAGTGGAAAAGGAAAATGAAAATAAAACACTTTTTAAATCTCAATGTTGACATTAATGGCTATTGTCAGAATGGGATTTACTGTGTGTGGCTTTGTGTGGTAACCTGGTTTATTGTTCTGTTGGAGCAGAGCTGGTATCGATAAGCTGGAGAAGTCTCTTTCAACGACACACTTTGAAACATGACTTTGACAGAAAGGCTGCAGGGGCATCTTAGCCTAGTGTAAACCAACACACATTTTCTCTGCTCTTTCATGATCTGCCCTATATTTGCAAAAGACCCTGGCAGTTGTATTTATCCCTCTGGTGACAGTGGGCCAGGCATTAGGGCTGATGGTTTCGCAGCACAGGCAATTAACCAGCATGTTTGGTTTCTACCTACCGGCTATTCTGCACGCAGCTTTAATATCTGTGCCTTTGGAATATGCAAAGCGCAGCCCTGCAATTACAAGGATCAACACTTGGTTTTTATTGTGATTCACCCCATGAGCTGGCTGCTCCTCCCAGGGCGGAACCTTCTGGAAAAGCAGGGAGGATGGGCATGTGGTGAGCTTGAAGTGCATGGATAAATGCTGTTCTGCCCCGAGAGAACAGTGGGTGGCCTGATGTTTTGCCCCAGAGACTGAAGGTGTGCAGGGTGGACAGAAGACAGAAGTGTTTCCCCCATGTTTTGATTCTACTGTTAATTTTCTCATTGTTCTTTATTTGTCTCATTGATACATTGAACTATTACCAGGAAGCTCTGACAGCATGGTGTTCATAACCCTTGGTTCAGTGTTTTCCATTAGTGAAAACAAGCTGCACTGGTGGCACTGCTTACTTAACAGCACTAATGTATACTTTCGGTATATTTAAATCAGTTGGGACTGCAGTGGGAGGGTACCGTGTTAGACGCAGCAGCGCTGGGGCCTCACAAGTCGTGTGCTGTTTATTCAGATGCTGGGCGGATACAGCATCTGAATACAGTCTTTGTAGATTTTGTATGCTGCCCTTGTGTTTATGTGGGATTTCCTTCATGTGTTCCTGGTTTCTTCCTACAGTCTAGAGACATGTGTCTCAGGTAAATTAGTCACTCTAGTCACCTGACTAAATTACTGTGTGTCTGTGAGAGAATGAGTGTACATGGTTGCCCTGCCATGGGCTGGCGTCCTGTCCAGATTGTACTCTGCCTTGTGCCCCCTGTTTCTGGATGAACGGATAGTATTCCAGTAGATCAGTGTCGTCCGATTGTACTAAAACAATTGGATTTGTTTTATTAATCACCGAACTTGACAAATGTGCAACCCTGTTGTACACTAATATGTTGAGCTATATACTTTGTACTGATGCTCCGCTCTCTGCTTCATATAGCTGTACTGGTTGTTGCTTTACAGTGTGATACTGAGCTTTGCTGCACTGTGTCGACTGCTCTGCTGATTGTATCTCGTTGCTTTCAGTCTTATTGACAGTGGTGGCATTCATGCTTGTTGTGCACTTCCTTTCCAGGAGAATGGCTCTCAGTGGTCAAAAATCCATGCAGTTCTGGGAAGAGAACAGGTGGATGTAGACTCCCTGGCTTCCTCATTGGCGTATTCATATTTCCTCAGCCAGGTACTGCAAAGTGCACGTGTGTGTGTGTGTGTGTGTGTGTGTGTGTGTACATGTGTACACTTGCAGGCCTGATCATGCGTTTACATGGACTGTATTTCAGGAAGAGCGGAGTGATTGCCTCTGTGTGCCCCTTGTGAATCAGCGGCGCTCAGAATTCAGCCTCCCGGAGCAGACTCTGGCCTTTCTGCAAGAGGTCCATGTGCCAGAGTCCACTCTGCTGTGGAGGGACGATGTTGACTTGCTCCACCTCCATGCAACTGGAAAACTTGCTGTCACGCTTCTGGGAGGTGACTGGCTCAACAGGTAAACTGATGTCCTCTTTAGACAAGGGCATAGTTACATTTACATTTGGATTCATACATATTTGTCTTCAACACTAGTATTCCCACCTATCTGTGAGCGCACCTACACTGGCACACTCTTTAATTCTGATATTCCCATCTACTTTGAAATACAGGGAAGGTCTCCTTCCTTTAAGGATAGCCAAGAACTGCTGTGCATGTAAACGCCTTAGTTGACCATTTGACCTCAGAAACTGCCTGATGTGCTAGGTGACTTAGAGGCTGAAGAAAGTGCTGAGTATTTTTTCCAGCATATAGGTCTACTAATAAAGTTTATAAGATTAGACTTTCACTCTTTCTTACAAGTGATTGTTTATTAAACCAAGTTAGGTGTGACTTGGGGAGAAGACATTAACTAAAAGCCTCAATTGTTTACAGAGGCATGATGCACATAGTGTCTGCTTTCTGCTTTTATTTTTACTTGTTAAAGGTGAAAGGTTACTGAGATCTTTAACTGAGCTTGAAGATACCAGAAATATTGTGTAGAACTTGGATTTTGAGAAGAGCAAAATGATTTGTAATTTAAATTAGTTTTGCGCTGATGTATTTTCGATAAATAAGTCTTAACGCGACAGTGTCCGAAGTCGCCAGACTATGCAGAAACCTCAGGGAGGCAGAGAGGTAATGGACGGGGTGACAGGGAGGGAAGGCAGTGGCTTGACTTCCATGTAGCTGAGTCCGCTGGGCTGGAAAAGTAGGTGCAGCATTAGCAGGATTCCAGTGGAAATGAGATATAAGAATCCCAGCTGGCAGCACGCGGGTGAGCTCGCTGCACAAGAACTGCCGGTAATGGCAGTTGGGTGGGCAGGAGGGGGGGTGGAATAGGAAGCGCTCAGTTCGGCGGTCCCGTAGCCCAAGGGCTCAGCAGAGTTTTATGCAGATTTGTAGCAATTTGCCGACTTTTCCCCCCATTTCCAGGGGGGAGGCAAGCTCCCTGGCATCAAACGTCGTCAGAGTAATCCATCGCTCCGAGCGACAGGGACGCGGCGAGTGGGCGGCACCATTGACAGCCACCGTCGCCAGGGAGATCCTCCAGGAGGCACCGGACCGGCTGGTGGCCCCCCTGGCCGAACTCCTTCGAGGTGAGGGCCACTGATGCTGTAGCACTAATCCCCCCTCCCACCATCCACCTCCCCAAGGATTAATGGAGTGAGACGCTCTTGCCACGTCTCGCTTAACAAGCCCCTTTAAGAAGGCCCCAGGGGCATGATGGGGTAAAGGAGGGAGAGGGTGGTTTAGATGGATGCCGCAGGCAGCTGGGACTTGGTTGAAGAGTAACAACTCATTGTATTTGAGGGCTACGGTGTCTGAAGAGCACAGCTCAAGGAGGAAAAGGACATGTGGTGCTTACAGTCTGTTTATCTGCCTGCTAAAAGGTGAGGTTAGGCCCCTGCGCTCATGTCGGTATTGTGCACCAGGACTATTGACTGAGAAATGATGTGTACTGGCTGAAAGGCGTTCTGCCCACTGCCACAGGGGGACAGAAAGCAGGAGGTGTGTGCTCTTCCAGAGGCTGCATGAAAAGGCTTGTTTGCTGTTTAAAACACACAACGATGAATCACCACTTCTGCAGTCCCATCTCCTGTGAAGTGACCTGTTTGGTGCTTTGAAAGAAAGCATCTGAAATGGAGAAAAGTTGATGTAATTGAAGGAGCAGTGTTTGAATCCCTTCTGGCTGCCCTACCCTTCAACAAGGTTACTTTCCCTGAACTGGTAGAGTAAAAGTTACACAGCTACATTAAAGAACATACACTTGTACGTCACCTTACGAACACAATTCGGACCAAAAGTCTGTCATTTGAAATTGTTTGGAAGTCCACTCACGATGCCACAATCAATAAAAGCTTAATAATACAGTACAATTACTTGATTTATTCCCAAGTGAGTTCTCTTAAAACATCAGCAATAATGAATCAAAAATTAACTGTAAGACTTTATTCTGTTTTCATCAATTGCTAATACGAGGCAGTGTGTCAGCGTTCCTCGAATGGAAGATTGTTTGCGAGACTTGATGCACCATGGATGGGACATCAGTGTATCTTTTATGAACATGAAGCAACTTTAAAATGATGTATCTTTTAAAATGACTAAATAATGTCATGTTCACAGCCTTCTATTTATTGTGCTGTGTTCTGCTTTACAAGAGACTTTTATTACTCCACGTTACTAGGAGAAGAAAACAATGTTGTGCCGGGACATTGAGCTGAAGAACATATTAAAAATTGTTTCATTTTAAAGTCCTGTAATGTATTTTAGTGGCAACAAGAAAATTACCAATTCATTATATATGTCATTCAGTCAGTCAGTTTTTCCTGTTTGTCCTGGTGAAGGCCATGGTCATTACATATGGGTTTGTCAGTGTTTGGACAGTAGACCAATACTTCTAGTATTCACTAACCTAACCTAACCCTAACCCTTCTAGTTATTCACTGGGTAGTTTCTGTAAAAATTAGTAAGTAATTAGTAAGTGGGTAGTAAGTAAAAATGTGCTGAATACAATCTGTGAGATACTCAAGCTAGACTTTTTCACAGTCTGCCCCCACCTCCTCACACCACTTGTCCCTCTTATTCCCCCTTCTATGTGTGTTTTAGTGCCACATGGTGACAGAAAATGGAAACACAACCCATTTTTGCTCTGCAACAGAAATTTTTAGAAAATACTGAAGAAAATGCAATTAAATAAATAAATGCAAATCCATCCATCCACTTTCATTATCTGCTTATCCGGAGTAAGTTTTCAGCGGTTCGGAATCTATCCTGAACGCAATGGTCACAAGGCTGTGAAACTGCCCCTGGACAGGACACCAGTTCATACCTTTGCAAATTCGCAACTTGCATGTTCATAACATAAGGTAAAAGTCTATAATTGTAAGTGGCATGAGATACAAAACAAGACTGGAAGTTGTCCTGGACTCAAGCGTCAGCTGAATTAATTAATATACAGAGTGTCCTCGACTTAAACCAGGTCGTAAGTCACATCGGTTGTAAGACTGTACTGGTACAGTGCATTGTACTATTAAATTCATGTTTTGTAAATGAGTAAATATTTACTGCATAATTATTTTCTCACACATTAGCATAGATGCATGATAAATCCTGGCCCTTTGCAGCAGGTCTTCTACTAAGCAGTCCAGGGGCCAGTGAAAAGGCATTTTTACAACCAAGTGTGATTGTTTAGTAGTCTAAACACTCTACTAAGAAAAGATTGGGAATTAGGATTGATCTTTGCTGTGGGTCTCATTAAATCTGCCCCTGGGCACAGCTGGATTTTACATGCTGCTGCCATGACCACCAGTTTTGCTGTTGGTTGTGATCTGCCAGGAGGTATCAGTTCAACAAAATGTCTGCTTATGACTCAGCCAAGAGCCAAACGTGGACCACAAATTCCATCCTCACTTCAGGTCACATTCCATCCATTGGCCTGAGGGTTGCGGGCCGTCTAAATGCAAAGATGGATAAATCTATCCTTGGACACGGGGTTTTTATGAACGAGGATATATACATCTGCTAAGGCATTTTTGCATGATCCTCCTATCCAACAAAATGTTGTTTTTCAGATTATGACTGTTGTGTGTTAATAGGAAGGTCTGTGCAAAGAGCCACAGAAAGAGGAAGTCAGCTCCTTGTTCATTTCATGGAAAGTGTTGAAATGAGATTAAAATGCTGTAAAAGTCAAGTATGATCTGAAATGTTGGTATCCGAACGCATTTTCAAGGACGAATTACATACGCATTCCAAGGGACTACTGTATAGATTTATACAGTGGGACGCTTATGCAGTCAAAATTTTGCATTTAGTTTTCTCCTGTGCACTTTTTCCTGATGTTTAGCTATTTATAACTGTAGTCTTTTGTGTCTGTCTTTTGAGTTCTGCCAGTCCAGTCTTTAAAGATACTGAACATTTAAAATCAACAGTATGTCACATTTGAATAACAGCTGAATAGGAGATTTTGCAGAACTCTATATGTAAAATTTGATTTACATGTAATATAATGTTTTCGTTTTTTTCTTACTGTTGGTGTTTCAGGAGCCCTTCTGGTACAGGCTGTGAAGAGCCCCACCAAAGGCCACTGTCTCCCACCAGACTACGAGCATCTTCTCAGGGAGCTGGGACACAGGTGCTTTGACCAGGGTCACGCAGGTGACGCCACCAGGAGTCAATATCCTCTGGAGATGTACATCCAAGGTAACAGCCCGAGTGAAAAGTCACAAGGCTCAGCAGAACACTGCTGCATTGTCTTGGGCTTGGCGATCTCACAATCAGTTTCAGTAGAAATGGTGTATCCTAACCTACTTTCCATTTCTCATAATCTCAGCACACTAAATTAGGTGTCGGTGGAGAGGAATAACTCCTAGCAAATTAAATGGCAAATGAATGGCACATAAAGAAAAAGTTTGACTACTGCAAGAAAGGTCTATACTGTGGCACATTTTTGCTAGTTTACTGCTGACCACGACACCCGAGTGTATAAAGAGTGTTACGACTATGTTTATTTGCACCCACAACACTTTGCTGCTCTAGTGATTTTATGCACATGTTCATAAAGACAGGAAGGATATCCAGGTGTTTTAACACATCTTTCTTTGTCTTACTCCATATTGCCACTATGGCCATGTAAGTCCCTCTGGATGGGACTACAAATAAAGGACTGTCTATTCCCCTGCACCCTTCCCCGGCAAGTGGTGGTTGCTGGTCAGGCTATAGAGTCCATGTTAGCTATTATTAACTTGTACAACATTTATGTTATTAATTACTTATCGATCAAGACAGGATAAGAAAAGTTTGTGTAACTTAGCTGTGCTACTGATTATTACACATCTTAGCGCTTACAACTTAATGACAACTGTCTCGGTTCTCATTATTGTTAATACACTACTTTTCTGTGCAGTAATTCAGGTGGATTAACAAAGTGGTGTTACAGAAGGACTCTTACTGGCACTTAAGGTTCCTATCCTTACATGGTATATGGTACCTGTTGCCTGCATTCATCAGCTCTGCATGCCTACCTTCGTCACCCTCCATTTCTCCCTCATCTAATTTAGGGTGAAGCCTCCAGCTGTGTGTATTTTACTAAGTGTTTGTGTATTTGTGTTGTGTGTCACTAAGGTGCAAACATGGATGAAATCCTCCAGAAGGATATGAGAGAGATTTCAGACGGAGACATCAAGCTGTCTGTCAGTGTTGTGTCCATTGATATGGAGGTAAGCAGTGATGTAAGTGGTGGTGAGGTTTAGTGTCCACAGATGCTGAGTTCAGTATTAGTGTGTCCATTTACCTGAAGGTTAATTTTGTTGTTACCATTTCCACAGTATCTTTGTAAAAGTGTGTATCAGTATTTCCTTGCTATGACAATGCTGTGATAGTGGGAAGATGATTTTTTTGAATGTACTGTTTTACCCCGACTGGAGATTGTTCTGGTTTTCCAGCTACCTGAGTTTCTATTTACTCAAGTCTACATTTGAATCCCGTGTTGTATTAGTTAATAATCCAGTACATTTCTGTGTTTTGGAATAATATGAATCATAAAATTATTAACAAAATCTGGTTTGATGTCACAAATAACCATATAAAGGAAGTATATTTCATAAGCACATAATGACTTTAGAGTAAAATAGAACATTTTAGTAAAAATAATCAATATAGAGTACATTTATACAAATGCAAAATAAAAGCAGATTGTCAAATGATGATTTTATATGTTTGTATCTATGCAAAAAAACGAGTTATAGGCCCAATCCAACCTGGACAATTCAGTGTTTGTCAAATGAACTAGCATCAGCGCTACAGGAGGATTGAGAAAGCTGTCCCAGTAACTGAAAGATACTCCATTTCATAATGGCATAATGCAAAGAAGTTTTAAAAATTGTGGCTCCAACTGCCCAACTGATCCTTTCTTCCTCACTTTTGAAGGTACTAGTTGCCATTTATATCAGACCTCATAGTCTCTGTTGTCATCCACGTTTGTTCTTATGTGGGCTGTCAACAGTTAAGATGGACTTGATAGCTCCCGATGACATTTTATTTTATTATTCATTTTATTATTAAAGTCAATTTTGCCTTTGTCTTGCCTTGTAGTTTGTAACTCTTTTTAAGCTCTTTCTTAAAAAGTAAATTATGTAGACGCATTAACCCTTTCCCCACAGTACAAGATTAATTCATTCCATCAAGGGAATTCCAGTTATGAGGGAGTTGAATTTCTATTATTGCTTATGAAAAAAATAATCACTTTCCAGAAGAATTAATAAATGCATTTTTATGCATGGCACTAACATATTTTATAATGCAGTAATACTCCACTTAATGCCACCCCATTTAGTCCTGTTTTGTTGTAGTGCTCATAGTATAAGTTTACACCGCTGATGTGTGTAGCGCGCTCTGCACTGCGCAACTCGACTTCTTTGCTATTACTACTGTCATGATCCTCATTCTTCTGTCTCTCAGTGTTCATGTCTTGTGCTCTGTTGCCTCCCCAGTGAGCCACACAACTGAGAGAGGTGCAGTTCACAGAAGAAAACACAGATTACGCTCCGCCCTCAGTTGTGTGGCTCACGGTACGCAACTTGCCGCCATGTACTCGCATGGGTTTCACTTTCACGCGACTAGAAGCAGTTCTGACTCCTCTATTTCAGCCATTTTACAAGTCTTCTTTTCATCACAAAGTTTTCCCACAATTGAATTTTGCGTTTATTTGTTATCGTAAAAAAACACATTGAGGATGCCGACCAGCTGAGGAGAACAACTCCTATCATGTTCTCTTTTTACTGCGTTTTTACTGTCTTTTCAGTGTTTCAAGTATCTCTTCACATATTTTTGTGCGTGTATCTTGAAGTTCCTATGAAATGTGATTTTGGGAGGGAATTATTACACCAAACCCCAATGACATTCATATGCATACCTACCTACAAGTTCTTGCTGCCAGTTTTTGTCCTGTAGGTCGTGTCTCTCTTTCATTCCTCTAGCCTCTGGCAGCCCCTGCTTCCCCCATTAGCTTCGAGTCCACCAAACTTTGGTTGGTCAACAACCACACTTTATGGCAAGGTGTGGCCTCAAGTGGGCTCCGAGCCACGATGGACAGTATACCAAACATCCATCCAAATGCAGGACCAGTGTAATACGTCCAACTCCTGAGTTGTGCCCAGCTGTAAACAGCTGTATTAACAGACTGCCAGTCTAATGAATGATGAGACTAACTTAAAAAAGGGTTTTTTCAGTGGTCATTGGTTGTAGTGTTTATTGTCCGATGGTTATTGGTGGTACAGGTACTTCTTATATAAGGCCTGAGTGTATTTGCTTATCATATACATTTATGTTATATAACTTGAACTTTGACACATCAGCTAATTTCATAATTTTTATGAAACAGTTTCAGGCTGGTGCTGGCAGGATGGAGCACTGGTTAGTGCTGGTGCCTTACAGTTACTGGGCTATGGATTTGGATGTGGGTTTGAATCCCGGTTTGATTTTTGTGGCATTTGCATGTCCTCTCTGTGTTGGAATGACCACGGACACTCTTGATTCCTCCCAGATTCCAAAGGCACTTGTTTCAGGTTTAACTGGGGCCGTTATTGAATGTATGTGCAACTGATTGACTGTCCAAGGTGCATCCTGTGTCAAGCCCTGTGACTCTGCACTGGTCGTGCATTTATTGACAATGAATGAATGAATTCATGAATTAACTTTCAGATTAACTACTTTATTGGAAGACTCAGAACCACAGCAAAGCTGCTCTGACTTAGTCAAAGAAAATAGCCCCTTTCCTGCATTTCTAGTTTCCAGGTAAGGAGGACAGGCCATCTGGTGGTCATTACTGGTACTGTCAATATTTTTCCCTGTTTTTATATCAGGCAGGTTCTTTTCTTGCTGTGTGGACATTGCAATTATTTTTGCAGCTGCTGTTGAAATAAAGTTCTATGTTTAGTGCTTTTCTATCAATTGTAATAGCTCACTTGTCTCCATGGCTCAGAATCCTTTTTAAAACTGTCATAGTCAAACACCAGCACCAAACTCTATTTCCTAGCGTTTCTTCTGGAACTTCTAATGTCTTTGTTCTTTCCTTCTTTTATTTTTCACCCAGACATTTTTCTCTCCTGCTGCCCGGTGTGAGATATTAGGGTATGTGTAAAATAAATGATGTATATAGCTGTAGGGATACGACCTCCCCAGAACTACCTTACGTCCAAGGAACATTAAACATGGGTCCTCGTTTAGCGAATAAATAACCATTCTGTAGCTGCGTGCTATGGACGCCGGTGCATATTTTAAAAGCCTAAGCAGAGAGGCCATTAGGGATTTAATATAAAATAAATCGCCAAGGGGTCTTCTTCCAGTGCCTGACTCACAGCTCATGGTGGGTTACTAATGGGCTGAAATGGACTCAAATGAATCCGTTATATGCATGTCATTTGCAGTATGTATATATTTATATATTATTTTTTAATTGTGTTTGAGAATAACAAAGTAATAAGTACATCATTTTGGGGCCTGCCTTAAATGCTTTTCAAACTAAATAAATTAGTTTCAATTAACTTGTAATCAAGGCAGTTTGTGTGCATGTGTGTGCGTGTATGTATTTGTGTGTGAGTGGAGAAGAAATGTGAGTGCGATGAAACAGAGATTTGTGGGGTTAGCTGTTCTGACAGCGTTGTGACAGGACTGGTGTGTATGAAGTCTGTTTACTTCTCT
This sequence comes from Arapaima gigas, assembly GCA_900497675.1. NCBI lineage: Eukaryota > Metazoa > Chordata > Actinopteri > Osteoglossiformes > Osteoglossidae > Arapaima > Arapaima gigas. The sequence continues at coordinate 230,687 of UFQX01000114.1, forward strand.
TAGCTGCAGTCCTCAGTGTGATGGTTTAAGATGGGGAACTGGTTGGCTACGTGCAAATCTGTCATTACTTCCAGGGTGTCCGATAACAGGAGCTGCACATAATATAATCAAAACTGTTACCCTTATTCGAATATTAATCAATATTAGCCTAAACAGATAGAGGAGTGTGGACTGTGCTTTCTCCAAGCCTCAGTTCATGTCACTGTGCGGTTTTTTTAATGCACAATCCACATTCGTTAATTTAACTAGCACTTTCCTCCAAATCTCACTGCAATTTTTTAGCCCATTTATACAGCTGTTTAATTTTTGGCAGAGCAGTTCAGGGTACAACCTTTGCTTAAGGACACAACAGTCTGAGTTGGGACTTGAACTTCTCTGGCTCCGAAGGCAGCAAGTTCAGTTACTATACTGCCTGCTGACTTTGGTAGCTTCTGGTCGGTGAAATCACTAAAGGAAAGGAAATAGTGGTAGTTAGGAAAGTGTACTGTTAATGTGTCTTGTAAGAAGGTGTTTGAAGTGATAAGTGTCCAGCTGCATACACAGGATATACGTAAAAATGTAAGCTGTTCATTGTGTTTTCCTCTGGGTGAACTATGTCTTCTTAGCTTATTTATTTAAAGGACTATTTTATTCTTTTCACTCCAGGGTACTAAAAATGCAAAGTATTAAAGACTCTTATAGTACAATTTCTAAGTAAGATGAAGTCAGCGATTGATTTTGAAGATTACAAGATCATCTCTGCTTCTTTTGTTGTGCTGAAAAAAGCCCTTAATGAACTCAAGCTGACATTAAGTTTGTGGAAGCTGAGCGAAGTCACAGCGAAAGTCTCATTTCGAAGTCTGTATTTTTTTGAATTGACTTGTTGCAATCAAGTTTGTAAAACAAACACCGATTTCTGCTTCTCTTTGGAGTGATTTAGCGGGTTATTCGCCATCTGGAAGGCCCCACGCTTGCTCTCCCTCACGCTGCATGCTTAATTAAGTGCAGAGATTCACTCGCTGAAAATCGCTCTATTCTGTTTGGTTAATTAAACTATTTTCTGAACATTGCATTCTTTTCTGGTGCACATTTCACATTCCCCAGCCTGCACAGCATCCGAAGGGGGCTTCGCCACACAAGTAAAACAAGTGTCTGTTTAATTTGAAAAGGAACTGTCATTTTTAAAAAAGTTTGAGTGAGAAGGTCTTTATAAATAATTGAAAAAGATCCAAGAAACAAAGAGGTGCATATATCGACGGTCCAATTGGAACTAAAACTATACCGTCTCCAGACTGACTTGACTGAGACCAGGACCAGCGGTTACTAGTATGACTGGATTGTCAGAGTGTAACCGGTTCCTATAAATCGCTTGGATATCGGGACGCTATTTCCATTATTACTTATGAGTACAATTATGATTAATTGCAGGTTCGTCTGGGTAACCCCAATGTCCCTAACAACTAAATACCCATTTCAGCTGACAAAGAACACTTCAGGTGCCAATTACCTCATTAGCAAACAGGTTGTGAGGTAATTAATATGTATTTGTGTGTGTAGTTTCTTTTATTTAGTATCATACATTATGTTTCATTCCTTATCAGTAGTAACAGCAGTGAACATTTGATAGTCAAATTTATGTAAAAAAAATGAAAACAATGGGAAATGGGAAGAAAATAAAATGTACCCACCGTGATGGGCTGGTACTGTAATGAACTGCTGCTGGGGAACTTTCGGACCGAACAGGAAAGAACAAAATTCACAAAGCGCAAACTGCTGCCAGACAGCTTTGCGCCGGTACTTGCGCCGATTTCGGATATTTCTGTGCCCGCGTGTCAGCTTCGCTCAGATAGCTCTCGTTGTCCTGGGACTTCTCGACTTGGATACCGAATCAGGTATCGATATATACAGTTTATTTTATCGGTAAATCGGAAGCCGGGAGCTCAAATGCTGGGGCTATAGGCGTGTATTACATACACATTCTTTCTGGGTTGCTGTATTCCTTATTTGATGGGAATCAGTTCTATCTTCCTCTACTGCACTTTGGAAAACAGAGGTCAAAACAGGCTGTGAAACTCCGCAAATGTGCACTTATGCAGCGTAGGATTGATGGAAAACATATATACCACCCCCTACATCTGTGCCTTACAGAACCTATTCAAATTGCTGTACTTCCAAGGGGAATAACAGTTTTGTGAAGATGATTGAGGGCACCAGAAATCCGGCACTTCCCTCTTGAGGGACAGTTAAACGGGGGTATTAAGCTTGGAGTTCATGAATATAAGGTACGTTAGCAATATCCATCAAGCAGCACGGCTCTCGTGCCATATCGCGGATGTGGAACTCCAGCTGCTTCTTCGGAAACCAAACTTTTGTGATGGAACAACACATTACTCCTGCATTTAGCCTAATGGAATACAGTGGTGCTGCATCAGTGATGTCATTACCAAGGAAGTTCACAACATCAAGAAATATATTTCAAGTAATTTATAGCAGACAGACACACAAACGTGTGTATTTAACATTTTAACATGTAATTGTAGTTTAAATATTGTGGATTTAGTTCTTCTTTAATGGTGAAAACTATTCATTTGTTTCATTCTCCTGTTTCAGATAACACTGTTTTGCTGTCTATCTGATGCTTTAATGCAAAATGTGGATTTAATTTTTTCAAATCTTGTATTTTTGGACATGTTTGGAATGTGTTTTTCCGTGTGATCCGACAGTTGAGTGCCTTTCGGGACTCTTTCGGTTATTAATAACACATCTAATGTGAAGCGAAAGAGGACGCGATGGTTAAGCGATAATACACACAAATATTCACAGTGGTGCCTTTTATCTGAATTTTTATCAGATGATGGCATATTTAAACATCTGTAGTAATGAAAACATTTTCTAGATATTTAGAGGAACGTGATTTTAAAATGACATTAACTATGGATTTTTAGAAAATACATAGGAAGGTAAACCTTTAAGAACACCTGTATGCTTGCAAATATGGGCACAGCAGCAAAATGAAACAGCTCTAGTTAACACCTTACCTGTCTTATACATTTCTGTGTATTTGAGAATTCAGACTTTTGATAATTTTACATTTGGGAACAACTGAGAATAAACTTGCCCTTGCACTAAAAAGGAAAAACACAAGCGATGAAGATCAAAAAATAAAAGGGTTCAAGGTTGTTGAAGACACAGTCCAGAAATTAGCAAATCAAACAAAGGTTTTGTTGTCCTGCATGCTGGGAAGTTGATGAACTGTACAATAAACCCATGCCTATAATCACCAGATATGTCATTAAAATTTTTGTAATATTCACGAGTATCATGTGCAGTTTGCGTGACAGTGATGTATGCTGGGGTGGTTGAGCTACCCAGTACCTACACTGTTAGCCGTAGCTGCTGTTCACTGGCTGTGTGGTTAGGGTTGCGGACTTGAGTCCCAAAATGTTCCTATTCCCAAGTGATTCAGAGTGTTTGAACTGTTAGTGTATTCTTCATATTGAGTAAATAATGGGCAAGGTAGCTCTTTCTGTAAGTAGTGTACTGAAACATATCCAGTACAGTAGTATTTGGTGCCTTTGTTTACCTGGGCTAACATGCACTGCTTGAAGTTTAACATATATAATATATAGAGCTAATTACTTACAGCAAAATCACTGATTAGTTATCATTTCTAATGTGGATCTGGATGTATTTGCAATCATGAAGACTCACGTATTGTTCCTAAGCGACTTTTACACGGCCATATTTTAATAACTTTTTACAATTTCGACTTAGAAGAGGTGTTTAATGTTGGCAGTTTGCCTAAATATGTTTAGTCACACACTACATCAGAGTGAAGGCAGCAAACCTTTGAAGTTGACATTTTCATATTTATTATCTTTCTATACTTATTAATATCCCAGCACTTTTTACCCTTGTACTCTAATTTCCCTGTATTCTTTTATCTTTTCATCTCATTCAATTTTTTGTCCACCTGACTTCTTCCCCCTTCTGTGCGCAGTCCCTTGTACAATCGTCATAAGGGCACTTGACAACAGACGATTCCTGATTCCACATACGTTTACTTCTGCTGGTCTGCTTGTCTTCTGCAGCCTGATCTAACCTAAGTCACTGATTAGTTATGATCCGATTACTAGTTATGATAAACCCATCGTGATACAACCGAGAGAAAACCAATTTTAAACAAAAGCATTGTTAGTCATTTGTCTCCCGGTTCAGATTGTTGTTATTTGGTGCTTCAGTTTTCATTATTTTATTACTTAGATGATAGCTATTTTTGGAAAATTTATTTAATTCTCCCAGTAGACTATAGCCAATTCATCCATCCATGTGTTCTTTTCATGACTATCATGTCCATTCATTACTATGGTGTTTATTCTATTGTGTTTATGGTGTTTATTTTTCCAATTTGGCATTACATTTTATATGAAGAAGGTGTGGAAAAAAGTATCTCAATAAAATGAGTTTACACAGAGGCACTTATATTGTACAAAGAGCTATTATATATGCTTTATAAAAGTTTACGGTGTTAGCAAAATGAGGTCAGACCTCAAATACATGACTACAGACATAGCTGAGCATCTGAGTAGATTGACATCAAGACACTGTTTATATATACAACTCCATAAAATAGCAGCACTGTTTTATTATGTTATTATACAGTAATACCTGTACAACAATTCTGATTATATATTTCAAACAAATAGTGAATTCTGCTGTATTATTACAAATGACTAAATTATTAACATTGTACACATGTTGTCTATTTAAAGTAACTTTCCAGCAATACTCCTGTGTTTATAGTACAGTGAGGGTGCAACTAATGTACACTATGTGTATTGATTTCTTGCATATTGTAAGTTTCTTGCAGAATGTGGAATTTAATTAATTGGCATGTAGTGACATGGCTATGAAACTGGACTGAAATATTAACAAAAAGAGATAATTTAAAAAATTTTCTTGAAATGTACACTGTGAATCCTGCGGACTGTCTGTATTTTCAGTTAATGTTTCTTTACAAGCCAAAGCCTCTTTCTTACTCTGCTTCCTACAGTTGTTTACTATGATTTTGTTATTTACACCCACTGTATTTTTGCTTGATGGTTCTTTAAGTTGCTCTCTGCATGGCTGCCTCTGCAGAATGAATAAAAGTAAATGTAAAACTTAGATTTTTTTTTTTTTCAAATTTCACACAACAGCATCTTGTTTGTTTGCATGGAAATGAGGCCGACTGAGTCATGTGGGGAAGAGGAAATATTTTAGTACTGTTTAATTCAGTTAGGCTCTGTGTGCCAACTGACGGGAGAAAAAGTGAAAACACCGAGGTGGCTGAGCCCCCCCTTGCCCTTTGGTTTTGTTGCGTTTGTGGCAGAGATCATCCCCACACAAGTCGTGTAGCTCCGCAAGACCGTGAGGGCTAATGATATTTGTCATTTGATTTGGAGCCTCCCAGTTTGTTTATGCTAGGCCAGTTTTATCCATAGTCTTCACAAATAATGATCTGTGGTAATTACCAGCCTGGAGAAAAATGTCTAAATGCTTTTCTGATGATGGTGGCTTGGTTAGCAGGTGTTGGGCTGGCCTCCTAGGGACAAAGATTGAAGAGGAGCCTTCTCCCCCCCAGTCCTGGAGGCGAGGGTGTTTGTGCGTGTGCTCCCCCCTGTGTGCGAGAGGGGGCTCGTGAGCCCCACCAACAGAGCAGCACAATATGCAGGGGTCACACTTCCTGGTGGGGAATTGCGCCTGGATCGTTGTGATAGATGGATGCGCCTGATGTCTGTCCAAGGGTGACGAGGGATAAAATTCACACTTAAACATTGACATTTTGCTGGAGAAAAACATCCCTCTAGTTGATAGCAGAAGAAACTTAGGCTCGTGAATGGCAGAGGATGTGTATAGATGTACACCTTAGCTCACACTGCGTGGAATTCACTTGCATTCTGGGAGATCTCTGCACTACTAGGCTTACGCACATTCAGAGACATTTGTTTTGTTGGATTTTGTGTGTTAGTGATGCCATAAGATAGTGTGAAATGGTGTTTATCTGTATGGATGCCCTCAGAAACAAGCCCTGGCCTCAGAGATAGGACTTGGGAACAAGCGGGAAGTGCACCCCCTGTAGACGGGAGTAGCCGGCAACCGGTGACCTTAGATTCAGCACCACTGTCTCTGTATTTTTTCAGCAAGCGAGTTTCTACTTTCAGGACACCCGCAGTCTGCCCAAGATATGTCACTTTGCATAACTTTTGATTTTTAATTTCCGTTCAGCTGCCTTCCAAAGTTCCGCTGAGTTGTCTGTAAAAGATGTTGCTAAATCACTGGAGGTTTTAGCAAAGTTGCCAGTTCATTTGCTGTAGTCCTACTGCTGAGATCAGAGACAGAGAGATAAATCAAAGGGAGCGTGATGGATTCGCCAGTGCAGTGAAATGAACGCTCGCAAGGCGCAAGAAATCTCTCAGTATTCTCTCTCTGACAAAGGGGTATGCAAAGAGCCTAAATGGATGAATGGTTGATTAATTTTTGCCAGAAACGTTGTTGACAGCAGGAAATGTGTTTTGCATTGAGTGTGTTTGCTTGGGAATTTTCGCAGGGTGTGAGTTATGGCGTTGAAGTTTGTACCTAAGGCGACTCTGCATAATGGAGGCAGGTTGTTGAACTTTGAGACATGGCCCAAGAAATGTTGGTTGCTGTGGAGACAAAAGGGAGTTTGCAACCCAGGCATGATGACGGGTGTTCACCCCTTAAGGGGTAGATGTGTAGCAGTCCTCATATAAACAGGTAAACCACCATACTGCAAGTGAAAAGGTTTATGGTTTGGCTCAAGCCAGACTTGAAGGACCCGATACAGTCAATTATCGGTTTCACTGAGGTCTTCTACTTCTACGTGTGGCTTTGGGTTAAAAGGGCCTCTAACTAGACACACTGGTGTATCTGATCCGTTGGCAGGATATTGGAGGATGCGGCTGCTGCTTTAATGTGGGATCAAATAATAAGACAATACTGTTTTTTGTGAAAACTAAATAAAAATAGTATATATTTTAAATGGGTGTAATTTCCTTTATGACCTCACATGGAAAGTGTTTGAATCATTTACTGCATTTTACTTTAGTTTAGCCATCGTTAAACTTCTGAAATGTCAGTAATTCTTGAGGCTTCTGTGGGGAAAAGCACTAGTAATTTGCTTGTATTTGCAACAAATGGTAGACAGACTGCCAGCACCCCATGCCACCGGAAAGATTTGTGTGTCTCTCTGTCTATTATTTTGTAATTTAAATATGTCATCAAGAACCAAGTAATGTCTGTGAAAACCCACTCAGTCTAAGTATGTGAATAATTTCTATTTGATTGTTGTGAAAAAAGTTGCTTGATAATGATAATTGTTGGTGTCGCTTATATGTGATTGTGTGTGTGTGTTCCTCTGTGTATGCACATAATTTGCACGCTAACTCCTGATCTTTTTCCCGTTTTTAAACAACTCGTCAGCAGAGAGGCGTCATTGCACTCATCAGGATACCGGGCGTGAAAAACGACTTTCTCAGTTTTTGACAGTTGCGTCGAGTCCAGATTGATGGCGCTCCTCTGACGGAAGCCATATTGTGCTCCCAGGGTGCGAGGAAGCACTAAGGAAAAAGGAGATGGCTCACTCTCTATCCTGTCAGGTTAATATTGACACAGTTTGCCATGATGGGAGCCAGGAGTCTCAGTGTGACAACATTTGCAGGGAGGGAATTGTTCCGTTGCGCCATTAATCAACAGGCAGTGCCTCTGGCTCATGTTCCACTCTCTTGAGTTTAATTCCCGAAGTTTCAGATAATGCTGTACCTCATATTTATTTACAAACATCCAGCATTGGAGATGAGGTTATGTGTGGGGCCACGGTAAATGAGAGTTTAGAGGAGGCAATCCCCTTATTTTTTGCCTGCAATATTGTGCTCTGATGCTGGTCACGGTGTAAACGGACTGCGGGCCGGGGAGGGGGGGCCGAGAAAGGTCCAAATCCGCTCCTTCTGCATCTTCCTTGACTACAGATTTTACTATAAAAATATTTTCAGTCAAAATCATAGAAAACATGCCTTTTCTTTATGGAAAAAAGCAACACACAACTTTGTAGCTGTTTATAAAGCTTGATACACTATTTTACTGGGGCAGTTCAAGTGGGAGATCTATTCAGAGGTGCAACGGCAGGACTCCTGCAGCAACAGGAATGGCAGCGTTTTAGTCTTTAACCAGTAAGCGAAAGTACAAACTGAGACTGAGGCTGAGTAAATATGAACATTGTATTCCATATTATGCCTTTGTGGACTGCCTTTAAGAAACAGTAAAAAACATTTACTCTCAATTTACAACTCTGCAAAGACTTGGACAAGTTTAGTTAAATATTTAATTGTTTAATAATTAGACATTTTAGAAGAGTCGAACGTTGTATGAAAATAATTGTGCAAATGAGCAACGCCATTAAATAGATGTTTACCACTTACCATTAAAAAAAGAGAAATAATACTTCCTCAATAAACAAAACTATTAATTAATTCATCTGAATGTCCATAAATCTTTTTCGCTGTCATCAAATTAACATAATATGTGAATTTTGGCTGTCGCTTAATTTATGAAACATAAATTATACATTTTTCCTTTACCCTACCCTACAGGGTGACATTTGGTTTAAACGTTTTTTTTTTTTTTTTACTCTCCAAGTGCTACAAAGCAGATTTGTGGAAAAGAGCAAAAACGTGTTTTATTCACCATTGTGATATACGAATATTTATCTATGGGTTGTACGTCTAGCTGTCTGAGATACAAAAATGCCATAAATTAATACTATAGAATCTTTGAAATCCATTTTAACTTTTACCTAAGAAATCTTCCTTATTCAATATGTCATTTGTAAATATGTTTTGTTATCATGAAACTCGTTTATGATTCAGCTGATTCAGGATTAGAAAGATCATTTAGGTATGAAAAGATGTCACAGCACAATTTTATACAAATCTATTGATCACAAGATGTGTTTATCATAAAATGTGCTTTAAAAAGAACTCTGTATAATCAGCATTCTTCAAATTGTGACAGAAGTAATATAGTATATATTTCTTTCCACTGGAAATAACAAATCATATTTGTTGTTGCTGGGCAAACCAGTCATTTGTTAGGTGTCTGGCAGACAGAGGGGAAGGGAAGAGAAGACCTGTGTGTAGAGTGGCATGGAGATACTGATGAAGTGCTGTTTGTTCAGTAGCAACAACTGTGCCTGGCAGCATCCAGCACCATGGCGACGCACAGCATCCTGGTCTGGCTCACAGACAGGCAACCTCCATGGGGTTAGTTAGCGGTTTTCAAGTCTCCATGCAAACGTCAGGCTGTTTGTTTCCCGTTCTCCCAAAGGGGGGCTGAGAAGTTTTTCTGCTGCTTCTTCGGAAAGTTCTCCCTGCTGTTATTTTCATTCGACAAAAAATTACGCTCACGCCTTTGTAATAATTTTTATATTTGCAACATTACTCTGAAGAATGTAAAACGATAACTAGATAAACTACATATGGTTATTTTACTAAATGCAGTGAACTGAGGTAAACACCTTGAACGCTGGTGTGCAGAAAACCCAAAGACTCCTTAGTTGGCTGAACTGAGATACAGCAACAGTTCAACCAGTAATCAACGTACTGCAGTTCTACACTTTAAAAAACAGCAAAAACCGAAGGCACTGTGGGTTACGAAGGAATACGTGAAATGGTCAAAATAAAATATTCTGATTAAATTGTTTTAACAGCACCCAAGATCACATTAGGTGAATAATAAATGCACACATAATTTTGTGTATCTTAGAGGCAGATACTGAAAAAAACGCTGATATAAAATAAGGAAAAAATGAAAATAACAGTAATTGCTTCAAAAACAGCAGCACCTCTCATGACCATCATGATCAGTAATCATAGCTGCTGATTAGATGCTATTAACAATGACCAGAACACAAGCCTCAGCGTTCATCGCCTATTAGTACCGCCGGTTCAGTGATTCCCAGACACTTTCCCCTGAGGACCAACAGTTTCACTGCAACAGCCATGCAGCTCATGCTGCACTATGCTGGTGCACCTACCATCCCATTAAGATCTAATCACACAAATGGGATATAAAACCATTTTAATGCGTTGCAACTAGTCGTAACTGCGTGCTCTCAGCCCAAGGAGTAAAAATTAGAATTTGACAAGTTTTTTTTCCTCTGTTGTCACCATTGAGCCATTTTGAAATAAAAATCTAAACATATGTATGAAATAATGAGTGGTTCAGGAAAGCAGTCCCTCAAGATACAAGTCTTTGGCTTACAAGTTTCTGCATATACAAATAATATTATTTAATACCTTTTAATATGAAGCTGATTTTTGGCCCTTGCGATTCGCAAGACGCAAGCGGGGGGGTATTTTCAGTTTGGATCGTAAGAGTAACCGTGTCTCTGATTTACCAGCTTTCACCTAACAAGCGGATTAGCAGGAACACACGCTCGTAAGTACAGGATACCAGTGATCTCATTTCAGACATTTTGACCTAGTAATAATATTGTTTTATCTTGAAACAGTATATAGCCTTGTCAGGTAGTGGTTAAATCCATGGAGGTGAGCACAATACTGTACCTATAAAATGAAGATTAGATTTTCAGTTTGTGTCTCATGCTTATTAAAAGAAATGAAAAATCCCATTCATTATGAGTTAAATATGCAGTTGCTGTCTGATACGTACGGATTATGCCAATTCAGAACATGAGTTTGCATTTAGTGTTGATTTCCTATATATGCTTTTCAAGAGGCATAGTCTGACATTTTTTTTGCTGGCATTCTGTCTCCTAGTACAACTAACATTTATAAGATGACCAAAATTTAGAACCTGTTTCTTTAAGAAGTCATTTCACTACTGAGTACAACCTTCCTTCTGCAAGGCTTTGCCTGTCTGGAAAGGAAATATAAAAATATTCACTTTTTTATAGTACTAATATCTACATGTTGCTCAGAGCACTTTAACAATGCCAGTCATCTTGTAAATGTGAAAATAAAAAGCTCTTAATAATGGGTAGATGTTTATTATTATTATTTTTATTATTGACACCATTTTTTCAGATTAGCACATTGCATATAGGTACTTTCAAAAAAAAAGAAAAGATGTCATTGCTGTAACTCGCTCCAGATGAAAATGCGGTTTATATGTAACAGTATTTCATAAATAATGTAACCTATATTTTAGCCATTGGATTTCTTTGTTAATACCTAGCAAATGAATTATTTTATGTTTACTTGCTCAGCAATGCTTAGATGTGAACTAGGGACATGCTGGTGAGTGTGAGACAATTATTTATCAATACAGTTCTCTTTTAGAATGTTAGAAATGGCTCATTCTGTTGCTGCTGGGTGAACCAGTATACTGGATCCTCCTAAAGTTTTACTTAATCTGTAACCCAATTTTAATATTCCAAACAGGGCCGTGCAACTCGGTGGCTGAAAAACACTGCTACAAAAGCTGGGTAATAAACACGGTTCTTCAGACCTGTTCTTTTCCAGGATGAGACACAGAAGATGTGTCAGAATTTGGTTTGTGGGAACAAGGAGAGGACAGATTCACATTAGAGTCAGCCAGGCCTTTTACTCTTAAATGCTTTACTGAAACAGTGGGTGTCTAATTCTGTGCATTTTAAGAATTTAGAATATAGGTGGTGAAGCAGTCAAGGCTGTGTGCTCAGGACCAAAGTGCCACCTGTGTAGAAATATCTTTCTGTGTATGGAGGTATGGTTTGGCATTGCCTATGATAAAACATGTCCATAATGAATTGAAAACTAGCTAAGAATGTTGCTCATAACAACCACAGATGAGTAAGAAGGGGTCTGCCTTGCTCTGTCCATATACAGCTGGGCTTGTAGTGCAGGAGATGCACTGTTTGCCATCCCATTGTGCTCTCTTTCTCAGTGTACCATGGTAAAGCAGTGCCAAAGCAGTGCCCTTTCCTGTAATATGCATTACAGACTTTACACGTGTGTGACTTTGGGTGGCACAGTAATGAAGGGGTTAGTAGAGATGCTTGTTCATGTGGATCTTCTTCAGATGCTTTGGTTTCAGGTAAATTGGTTGTAAAATACCCTTTGTACGTATGATGAGTAAGTGAGTATTTATATGGTTGCTGCGCAGTGGACTGCTCTCCCTGGTGTGTCTGCCTCATGCCCTCTGCCTCTGGGATAGACTCCAGACAGCCTCACCCCTGCATTACCTAAGTGGTTACGAACGCTGAAAATTAGTACATTAGAATTTTTTGTAGTTATAAACCAAGCTAATGAGTTCAGCTATATAGTAAGTAGTCAAAATAAGAAGTCAGCGATGTGGCTGTAGACTGAGATGGACCTAAGACAGTATAAAACAGCCCTGCTGCTTGAACCAGAGAGGCAGCAAAGGGTTGTTCGGATGTGCTGGGTGGGTGCTGCTGCGAATGTGCTCTGCTCAAGACGGTCTCCCCAGACGTGGCCGGCTGCAGAGGCCGATCGATCTCGCCATTAAGAAGGAACGCGTTTGAGCGGCACGCTTCCTGCGCAGATTATAGGAGCAATGAGACGAGGCGGGCGTGGTTAATTGGCGGGCAAGTGTAATGAATGTGCCGTCTGTGCCCGCCCCGTCAGGAGGCCCACTGCCGCGTTGCTTTCCGAGTCCGCCCTGCCGCGCGCGTTTACCACACAAGTCAGCTGTGCTCATAAGCATATTTATCACGTTTACAATTTGCTGGGTGTCTGTTGACACAAGAGCAAAATGGCATGTGAAGTGAAAAATTCAGTTGATAAAGCACAAACCAAAAGGATTCCAGCGCTGTAGACGACACCACATTGTACTGCGAACTCAGGCGGTTTTATAAGCAATATTGTACAGTACAGCAGTTGTTTAAGCAATGCAAATGCACCAGAAGTTGTTGAGTGAGTCAGATATTCCTGCCGTAGATCGATCAGCTGCTTTGCTGAATATACTTGAATATGAAAATATTGTATGCATCATTACAATGTAAAGTTCTAGCATAAATATTATTTTTGTACCTGGCTTGGTAAAAATGTGCTCATCAAAAGCTGTATAGTAATTATATTTATATGCAGTGCTTGTTTAGTAGAAGTGCCTGTATCTCTGCTTGTTCTTTTTAGGACTGCAGTACCTATCCAGGCCTCATCTGGGATCTAAAATCATTTTGTGATCGCCATGGTTACGAAGGGCTTGTTGTGGCGTCCTCTTCCCTGAATGATGCTTACCAGCAATGCCAACAGGTGGCAGTGTACTCTGCAAACAAAGACATTTTAAACCAGGTAGCTTCTGCTCTCTAAATGTAGATAGATATATATAGTAGATAAAAAATAAAATTCATTGATCCTGAAGGAAACTGCATAGTGTAAACAAGACCAAATCATCATTGTTAATCAATGGACAGGAAAATGTTGAATGTTGTTTTAGAATTCAGTGATGATTCACAGTGCAAAGAAACAAAGTGCTATTAAAATAACTTTATTATTTAATATCAGTGATACTACTGTAGTTTTTTGTATTGTTTTGCCCTTAGACGTTCATTGTGGTGGATATAAAGTCAGGCATCTCTTTTAAATAGGAATATTTCAGACTTTTACAGAGTTTTAAAGTTTTTTTTTTTAATTTTTCAGATTTGCTGTGAATTGGAGGAGGGCCAAAGCTCAAGCCTTGGTGCGGAACCCTTGGAATGCACCTTAACTGTGTTCCAGCTGTATAGGTTGAGAAATAGTACAGTCTACTTTGAACAGATTGTCAGGCTTGTCAAAGAGTTCTTGGACCGAAGAGAGCGTCTCTTTGCCCCCAACAGCAGGACATCGTCCACAGAAGGCGTAGCTGGCAGCGCTCCGCTCTCCCAGGGGTCTTCTGGGATCACGGACATGTACAGCTCTGATGCTGAACCCCCCTCCGCCATGTCTGTTCACTCCCTTGAGAACCCTCCTGAACCTTGTGAGCCCCAGCAGGCGTTTGGTGAAGTTGGTACAGAGTTGCTGAGCCCTGACAGCGGCCTGGCGACGGTTCGCAGCAGCCGTTCCTCCAAAGAGAGCTCTGTGTTCCTCAGTGATGACAGCCCCATGGCTGAGGTGGCAGGATTCTTCCACAACCCTGCTCTCTGCCTCCCCTCACTGTCCCCCGCCACTGCTACTGCTGCTGCTGCTACTGCTACAGGACAAAGCCCAGTGGAGCAACGGCTGCCTATCAGGAACACAAGTGACAACTTTGACCTTTTCAGTTTTGACCCCCTTCACAGCAGTAGCACCTCCCCACCAGATGACGACTGCCAAGTAAGTACTCATAAGGATGGGCATGCCAGCTCCAGCTTGTCAGAATTTGGAGACTTAAGTCTTGTGGATTTCTACACTTCTGATGGACAGAATGTAAATGAGGGGAGCTGTTTATCAGGAGACCGATTTCTGTTGCCTAGTGTCAGCCGGTCTCTAAGTGATGGCACAGACACCAGGATCCCACCCACACCTATGAACAGTCTTGTTGAGATTTCACCTATTGACCAGGGACTTCCAAAATTCTTCCATGAAGATATTGTAGAGAAGATCAACGGTATTGTGTACAAAGACAGTGTCTCTTCGACTGAACCATGGGACGACTTTGCCTCAGACACCAAAGGCTCAACCTCAGATGATGCAAATCTGTGGAGTCTAACAGATTTGAGAAATGTGGGTGAGCAAAGTCCAAATACTGACCTTGATAAAGAGATGGGACTGAGCAGAAGTAAGCAGAAAGAGGAAGGAGATGACCATGCCTGTCCCCTAGTAAAGAAAGACATTGAGTCATGTGATTCAACACTGTGGACCACCTCTGCTACTGAACACGAATCGAGTTCACGTGATTGGAACATGAAAGCAGCTGATTCTAGTTCAGCTGAAAGTCACTATGGATGCCTGTCAGATCTGGGAAATGTGTGGCATTCACATAATGTCCAAAACCATGAAGTTTTTGGAGGAATTGATGCTAACACTGAAAGTTCTGAACCTCGCGTTTGTGTGCAGAATAATGGCAAGGAAGGTAACGTTGCAGTCATGAAAATGTTTGACCCATTGTGCACATATGACTCTTTTACACTTAGTTCAGAGAACAACGATGCAACCGCACCAGACCCAAACCAAGGCAGTTTATACAGAGCCCTGTATGACATTGATCAGCAGAAGGAAGTTGATCATAACCGTGCTTCAGTCACTGGTCATGATTTATGTTTAACAGAAGACACCCTGAAAGAAAACGATCCAAGTCCAGACAACTCCCCTTTGTGGAATCCATTTGTTCAAATGTCTGAGTCAGTAGAAATCTATGATAATTGGAATCCTAACATTACCACTGAAGTAAGCAATCCAGAAACCCCGAGTGACATTGTGTTTGTTCCAGTGGACAAAGATACGAGGGAGTCGTCTTCTACTGAAAGGCTTGAGGAAACTGAAAAGAGAATTCCTCTTGCAGCAGAAACCTCAGAAGAAGACAATTGTCCCAGTAAGGAGGGATCTCCTGAGTCACTTTTTTGGAAATCAATGCTTCAGAAATCTGGTGCCAGCTTTAATCCACAGTCACTTAGCATGTGGAACACAACTATTTGTGGTGATTCACAGTCTACTGTCACAACCCCAGACACCGGTGATATTTCTGAGGCATCTGACACGTGTAATGGCCTTCATCAGGGTGTGCAAATGGACAGTCCCCTTCAGGCTGTGCACAAGAGCATGAACATGTGGAACACTACTATACAGGAAGATACCCAGTCCACAGTTACCAGCCCTGAAGAAAGGGATGACAGTGTGGATATGGGACACCTTGAAGCACCTCTGGAAAACAACACAGCAGAGAACCATTTTGAAACAGGGACAGGGGTAAAAAAACTGGAAATTTCAAGCTATGGAATAAACAGTGACTCTCAAAATGTCTCAGCAGGACATAGCAGCTGCAGTGAAAGCAACACAGGAGTCCATGATTTGGGAATTTTGAAAGAAGGGCGAACAGTCAGTCCCAAATCTGATTCTGGAATCTTGTCAGCTGAGGTTTCATTAAGAGTGTCACATGACCCCCAATACTCAAAGTCAAACAGATCTGATGAACTCTTAGAAGAAAACTGCAAGCCGTGTGTTAATGACACTCCTAGTAATAGTTTGTCAGAGGTAATATTAGACACTGCAACACATGTCACTGTGGGAGGTGATAAAAGTGACTTGTCCAGAACAGCAGTCCAATATTTAGCAGCAGAAAATGTACATGATTTCAACAAAGGCTTGTTCAACACCAGGATGTTTCCCTCACAATTTGAAAGGGGCGTTGAACATGAGTTGATGCAGAACTGTGATTTCTACCCTGAGCAGCATTTACGAAGTATTTTCCCAAAAAAGCAGATAGTGAAGTCAGTGTCTGAATATGACAACGTAAACCCCGAATCTCTGTGGTTAGAACCCTCACCTGATTTTGGGGCGTATGAGGAAATCACAGACACGTCCCAACACATTCAAGATCCACTGGCATTAGCACACAAGTTCAATCATGTTGTCTCTGGAAATTCTGCGGTAGCTCCGAAGATGGACTTTCACGTTATGGATGAAAAAACGGAGAGATCCAGGCCACTGGGTAGGAGGCCAACAGGTTATGAGAGCCAGAAGTCAGAGCAGAGCAGAAAAATGGACCACAGAAATCCAGAGACAGTCGGTCTTCGAGAGGGGGGCTGTTATTTTCTCAAGCCTGACACAGAACTTTGTCTTAAAACTCCCAGTGGTATGGAAACAAAAAAACACGTGACCAATGACCTAAATCAGCAGAGAGAGGACAGTTTAAACAGCCCAGACATGTTCCTGTCTAATCTAGTTGTGTCTCAATCCGAGTGCCCAGTGGACACAATAATCACTGCTGCTGGTGAAGGTCAGTCGACCAAACAGACCAACAGCCCTGCATCTGACAGGAACATTTCAGAAAGTAGCTGGGTGGAGAGTGAATATGAAAATGAGGTTGACTCCACAGAGGACACAAGCCAGTACTCCCCTTTTGTACTCCTGCATGGATCTCCCCATCTGGACAGAACCAGTTTCCCACTAAGCCAGGATGATGCTGCTTCAGTAACAGCGCTGAGTGACCCATGTCACCAGAGAAATACTGAGGGCTATGATGATGAAGGACCAAATCTTTGCTCCTCAAAAGAGGACAACATGTCCTCTAATGGTGATGATGTCTTGTCTGTTGAGAAGATAGAGAAAGTAGAGTCACCAGATCACATGTGTTTGTTTACTCAGGAAGACACAGAAATGACTGTGGACAACTGTTCACAATTGGACGGAGCATCAGATGTGTTGTGTGTCAATGCTGAGGGCCCTCAGGCTGCCCTGGCAGCAGCAAAGTCAGCTCTGTGGGATACAACCTCTTTGGATGGAAAACAAGTCACTCTTGATGTCTTCCAGCTTGAAAGCCACGAGGATGTGAAATTCAACTCAGACGGGGACTTATCTGGACTTGAGATGGAATACATTATTGTGTCAGGCAGGGGTTCGGTACATGACAGCAGTGAGTGGGACGAGGAGGTTGGCATGGCTCCTGCAGGAGTCACCTCCTTTGTATGTCTTTCTAAATCCCCTGAGTCTTGCTCCTTGAGCCCTTATCAAATGAAAGATGACCCAAGTAGCTCTTATCAAATGGACTCGCAACCGAGCAACTCTTTAACAAGTCCACACTCGAATAATGACCACCTGTTAAGCACAGATTTAAATGAGGCTAATCAACCAAAGGTAGATGCGACGGGTCAAAGGAATAACTGTTCTCCAGCCTTAGATGCTTATATTCGTTTTAAAGCCAAAGAGGACGTGTATGTCAGGTCACAAATTTCCCTGGAAAACTCTGATGAGGAAGAGTCTCCTTCAGGAACTCATGAGTTAACCCTGGTGGAGAGGCAGAAGGCTGGAACTCCTGGGAACAGCTTTGAACTGACTAGTAGTCCTGAATCCGACTCAGAGAAATCCGTCAGGGGAGAGGTTCTGCAGTTAGCAAGTGATACCAAAGAAGAAGACTGTATGGATCATGATGGAGAAAAAGATGGTATCAACTTTGGCCATAACCAGCCCGCTCAGCTACTAGTGATTGGTCCTGTGGACACGTGTGCAGGAGGAGTAGAACAGGATTGTCATCAGGTTCAGGAGTGGCTTTCTGAGGACTTTGAGGAAGACAATGCTGAACAAGTAACAGGAGATGAATTCCCACAACACAGCGATGGAGAACATGCTCCTGAACACTTACTGACAGAACAACTCGTGGGGCAGCCGGCAGAATACCCAGCTGAAGAAAATAAAGATACTGAGAATTCTGCTGTAGGATGTCTGTCAACTGATGCCTTTAGGTATCAACCACCGGTTCCTCAGTTATTTAACAGCACATTTGGGAGTACAGGCACTGAGTAAATGTCATTTACTGATATGAGTGGATAGCAAAATAAAAATAAATCATACAAAACATGCTTCTGTGGAAGCCAGATACTTCTATAGTAAGTCCAGATTTTCTGTAGCTATTTTAAAAGTTGTGAAAGAGTAAAAATTCACCGTAACACAGTAAGTGGGATCCAAAAAATTTATTTGTGTAAAATGCAGAGTGACCTTGTCACAAGGTTAATGCCAAGCAATATTTTCCAGTCAGTTTTCCTGTTCCTGTGGGATAATAAAGAGAAAAATGTTTGTTTCCTTTTATCAGACATGTAGACTAATGACAGTTATTACTAATAAAACATGCATGTAACGAATACAATACGTAGCAGTACTAAAATAATATTAATACTGTAACAATGCAGCAGCAGTGCATTGTGGGAGAGCTGTGGCCCCCGTTACAATAGCAATAAGAGTAATAGAAACCTTTCCCCAGACGTACATAAATCCTGCACCTCAGTCTTCGTCAGAAGAAGATGCGAATGACAGGCAAGGGAGCAGAAGCCAGTCCCCGATCTTGTCGGAATTTTTCTTTCCGCGGTGTCCTTTACCGAGGGCTTTTACTGTGTTTGTCAGAAGAAATCCCTTCTTAGGCCATATGTATATGTAGGGAGGTAGAGGGTGTTTTCATGTAATGTCACCTGATGTTATTCTGATAAAGGTGCATCTTTTTACTAAACATTTATATTTGTAACGCAGTGATTTTGCAGGCAACCATTCTTCTGTCCTTCACAGCAAAAATTGCCCGATAAATTTAGGGTGGTATTATACAACGAGCCAGGAGGTTGCAGAACGGCTCCACGAGACTTGAGTGTGCTTGATAATTATATGGAAATGAGTGCTTCAAATAGGGATCAAAGGAAAGAGGTGGTCGACAGACAGACCCGGTTCCCTCTGGGCCTTCACGAGTCTTGAATATTCAGAGGTGGAGCTTCTGAAACAGGAGGGAGAGCACTGTTGTCCAGGCCAGCATGAACGGGGTCACTCCCGGGGTGGGGTGGGGTGGGGTGGGGTGAAGATGCTGTTAGGAACTCCAGTGAGGATCGCTGCCTTAGCTCTTCATGCTTCATTACTTATGCATTAACTGCCTCATTAGCACGCGGTATTTACATGCCCTGATTAAGTGATCCCACTTGCCTCTCATACTAGGTGTATGTCATATGTTCTGGGAATTAAAAACATATGCACAATTTTTAGTGCAATTTGATACAGAAAATTCATTTTTTTATTTTAATGATGAACAAAATCTGTTTTTCTTTGTGCTGTACACAAATCTGATAGTCTGGCCTAATATGGTCCAAAACATATTTTGTCATTAAGCTTTTATAAAGACATTAATTTCCTGTTTCAGAATGGAGTTCAGAGAAAAATGCATTCATTTTGAGACTGAAGTGGTTATTTTAACCATTTAAAACCTCCTGTTTTAAATAATTTTATATTTAGCCTGGTTGTCTTATGCATTTCTTCATGTGTGTCTGTAGTTACTTGTTCTATTTATGTGTTTAGCGAGAAGTTTCTCCCCATGGGACAGAAGCCTGGGGGGTCTGACACCATGTTGCCCAGTCCAGGACCGGAAATGGAAGACACTGCCAGACATACGGCTGAGAGGTCAGTACTATTTGCTGGGTTACCTACCTTTTCCACTGTTTGCAACTCATTTTCAGCTCTGGGAGAAAAATTTACATTTTTGGCTTGTATTTTGCTGTACGTGTCTCAAAAATATACAAATATCTGAAACACTCAAAAACATTTGTGGTATTATTGGTTCTCTAACTTCACAAAGGAAACCAAAAATATACAAGAACAAGCTGCACATTAGGCCAGAGGGAGTGAGGAAAATGTCAAAAACTCGGTCTATACATCCAAGGCTTTTGATACAGCTGCACTAATTCTAGGATTTGTCTCATTCTTTGAGGCCTGAACTGTATGTGGCAGGAGAACAGGTTGTTCACTAAGGAATACTTCCACTTTTCTTTCCTTCTTTAGTGCAGTTTTTTTTCTGCAAAATCTAGATCTCAAAATTGTTGGCACCCCCCACGATTAATATTTGGAGAGAACGATAGCACCGAGCCTTTTCTCGTAATGTCTGACAAGGTATTCCTAGGTCTGTGCCTTTAGACTCCCTTCTTCACAGGTTTTCAGTAGGGTTCAAATCAGTAGACACTGATTCCACTGCAAAACATTTATTTTTTTTTCTGTATTGATTTGGACCTATGTTTTGGGGTCAGTATCTTGATGAAAGGTCCATCTATGGCCAAGTTTCAACTTCCTAGCAGAAGCAACCATCAAACCAAAAATATCCTGACACTTAGTCATAATCATAATCATTATGTCCTTTATCTTAGCAGGAAACTCTGGACCACTAGCACCAAAACACCACCATATTTTTACCATAGATGTAGGTGTTCTTCCTGTTTGTACACAGTTTTCTGTTGTTGGCAAAGATGGCAGTGGCCAGAAGTTCAAGTTTTGGTCTCATTTGGTCACAACACACAATTCCAAATATAGTTGGAATGATGCTTGGCAAAGTTCTGGGACTGCGCTGGGTATAATCAAGTAGAAGGAGTAAAAAAAACAAAATAATAAATCAGCAAACATCACGTGTCTAGTGCCGTGTGTGTGTGTGTGTGTGTGTGTGTGTACTTACATTGTACTTTTCATAGTATTTCATACCACTCCTCTGCCTAATAGCGTTTCAGTGCTATTATATAACTGTTGAGTTGAGATTTTAAATAGATTTTGAGGAAATTTGAAGTCTCACAATTTATGGCCGCAAGAGGGCAGTAATTTCCCAGCATGACTGCATTGTCGCAATGTGTCCAAACCAGGGCTGCTTGTGCTTCAGTGACTGTTTTGGTTGCATGTTATTTTTAGCAAATCTTTCTAATATTAAGAAATCTGTGGAAATTATATCCTTACTGTGTAATAATATATTGCAGCTTAACTGTAATTTCATCAGACGTTTTTGGTAGAATGAATCGTTTCTTTTGAAAGAAAAAAATCAAAGTTTGACAGTAACATCTGATTTTACAGTTTAAAAAAAATGATTTCTTGAATTTTGCAAACTAGATCTATAAATCACAACGAAATAGTTTGCTAATCAATGAACCCATTATTTACCACTATTAGGGATGTGTTGAGAATTTGTAATTACAGTTTATCTTTCCTGTAGTGAGGATATAGACTTGCGCAGTAAGAGCTGTAACTGGAGACAGAAGATTATGTAGGACTTTGACCCGTGGACTTGTGTGTGTGTGTGTGTGTGTGTGTGTGTGTGTGTGTGCATTTTTGTATGTGAGTTAAGTGACTCATAGCCATGGCACCACAATAAAAATTCACCTTTGTTCTTTTGGCTGGGCAATAAGAAAACACACTGCCACACACCAAGACAACAGCAACGGTGAGTTACTGCTTTAAAAAAGGGTCTTTATATGAAATATGTGTTAGTGCACAAGGCCTAATATGCTTGTAATAGGCTGGTTGTCATGGTAATTCAAGGTCAGTTGTGTATCCCGCTGTGGTTTACTTTTCAGTTTTCATATTAACTTTGTTCCTTTTTTTACGTGTTCTCTTCTCTAACCAGTCAAAGTCGAGTTTGTTTTTGGGAAAAGTATGCAAATAATCTCTGTCTGCCTTTGTGAAGTCCAGAAGAAAGACCAGAAGAACCAGATTGTTTTTTTTAAACATCACCTTTTCAGTCGGTGCTGTATGCCATTTGTTTGGTTTTTATGGGAGCAGGAAGTAGATACTGCTCTGCACGGCTCAGAAAGCACACAGAGATGCTGCGTGAGCGTCTCATTTACATTTGCGCTCCTTTAGATCACTGCTTGTAACTTCACCCGGAAGAAAACGCAGTATTGTGACAGAAATAGTAAATACTATCAACGCAATCGGCTGCACTTGCCTTACATGAACTGAACATCCTCTGGCATTGCAGCTTCAGTATCTATATGACAGTTTGTAAGCACGAGTATCATAAATACAATTTCCAAGGTGTGGCAGTCATCAGATCACACATAATTGACAGGAATCTTTGTTTTGCTTTGTTGTATTGAGGCAGTTGCTGTATTGAATAACTTGAGAAGAGTGAACACTGTACCTGGTGTGAGTCATGCTCCACATTTCATTCTACAGGCTGCAGACTTTAGATGATGACATGTTTACAGATGGCTTTTATGTGGCCAACCAGCTAACCTTTAGTGTTATGGAGAAAAAAGGGGGTATAGAACAGCAGCCTTCTCACCCATTGAAAGAAACACAAATCTGTTGGGGAAGACTCTTCATGCATGATGTGAGCAGCATGTGAACAGTAATTTGTGGAGACCATTGCTCAGTTAACAACCATTTAGAGGAGAAAATTACAAAGCAAAATTATCCTCAAAATATGTGGTTTGCTGCCCAAGCAAGAAACCAAAAAATAATGTAACTTCAATGTGTGTCACAGTCATGGACTCTCCATGTTCAGCTGTCTGCAAACACAAAGAGAAAGGGCAAACGTCTTTCAGATCAGGAAGCCGTAAAAAGAAAATACTCTTTCAGAGAGCTGTGAATTGGAACTCATACAAAGTAAGCTTCACGAAAGCCAGCTTTCACTTAAGTGACCACTAAATTCTGTGCTTTCAATTAGAAGGCGTGTCCACATACTTTTGGCTGTGGACTCAAAACATGTATACCGCTCATGCCAAAGGCTTTTCAATATGTCAGAGATGACTTTCTAAGTTCATAGACTTTTAAAAAATGTGACAGTATGAAAGGCATGGAATTCTAGCAAAGTTCAGTTGTTACGTAAAAGATGATTTCGTTGTTCATCCAAAGCAATCTATGGTTATATCTTTAGACACCTTCATGGATTACTGGATGAATTAAGATATTGTTTGCTTGTCAGAAATTGCTAGAGAAAGGCCTAAATGCAGGGATTTAAAGCAGGCATTATTGTTCTGTTGCCATCAAAGTTCTTGGCGGCTCGGGGTGCAGGTGCAGCAGATGGACTTGTTTGCTTTTCCTCGGGGGATTACCAGTTGAGCGCTACCTTTCAGGAAGGTAGACTGTTCCTCCACTGTTTCACTGCAATGGCACTCCCCTCTGTCATAGAAGTACCTGTTCCTCAAGGCTTTGTTTGATGCACATTTCTTTCCTCTTTATGGGGCAGCAGTCCAGTGTTCAACCTGCTTCTTGAAAATGAAATAGTGCTGCACCCACTTTAAAATCATCATCTGTCAGGTAATGAGGCACACAAAGAAACGTGTTTGCTTTTCATTTGGTTCTTCGATGGGCAGTGTAATGAAGACATGTACTGGTAGCAGCAACGAGACACCGGGGATATCCAGGCGCTTCTTGTAATTGTGGGCAACATGAATGTTTCCAGAACTCTGCATTTAAAGGAAAACTCTGTTTCACGGCTATTAACATGTTACTGATCTATGTTACGAGAATGATAGGGGTGCCAATTTCTACCCAAGCTTTTCACTAATGGCTGAATGAGAGTTTGTGGACCCAGGGTAAGAAATCTTCATGAGTGGAAAGTGGGTGACAACCAACCCCAGGCTTCCCTCGCATTGTGACAACCAAGCCGTGTGACTGCCAGCCCCAGGGTCCCCTGCTGTAAAGGGTTAGGTTGCTGTAGATCATGTCACAATGTGTAAGGTATGAAAAGTTATCCACAGATTTTAGTAGTTCTTCTTTAATGAGCACTTTGAGAAAGTGCACTTTGGGAAATCTGTCAGTTGTCCTTACAAAAACCAAAGAAGCTGACAGACCGCACCTCCTTTAATGTCTTTAGTGCCCCTGCATATAGCTGTTAAAGAGGAATGTCCATATTCTTATGTCGACTTATCTCATCCAAGCACATAGAAGCACAGAATGGAAGCTGAGATATGTACTCTTGTATCTCATGCTACAAACATCGAGTTAAGAACTTTCAGAGGAGTGAACATTGCTTCCATGTTTTTTCTTTCGCATTTTCTTCATTCTTAATGTTTATTGTGTGTTTACTTTGCTGCGGTTATGCTGAGTGCATCTGTATATGGTTGTGCTGTTGCCTCTTTGTCAGCGTTACATTGAGCACATAGATAGAGATAAAATGTCCACAAAACAGCTAAACATGCTGATGAACTGGCTCTAGATGCCTGTTGTATTAAAAAATGTATAAACTGTCACAGGCAGATTTAACAGTTTGGGTGACCAAGGCAAAGATAGGAATGGGACACTCATTAATCCCAATTCTCACACTTTTCAATACTTATTAGCCGAATCAATCAGGCATAGTTACAATAATAATGTTTAACTGGTGCTCAGAGGTGATGTGAGGAAAGGCTGTATATTTATTTTACTGTGTATCTCTGAGATAGGTGTTATTTGCTAATTTAGGGACCCAGATTTATCTCAAGGCAGAAAGTGAACTGCAAAATTAGTAGTAACTTTTAAATCCTAACTTAAATTATGATGTGCGTGTAATGTGCATTGGTGGAAAATAAGTGATGGTGCCATGCAAAGGAGCACAGGGTGAGTTAAAGCTTCAATACACTCCATACACAAATGAATGGTTGCCCAGCAACAGAAGCTAGGACATCTGCCCAGTTGGTCTACTCCTGTGCAAGTGTGTTTGTGTATCCCTGGGCTTTTGTTTCATTTTCCTCTGATGGGCTGCAGGCCAGGATCTGCCATATGGAGTGCTTCCTCTCTCTGGTCACAGTGTGGGGGAATAGACTTGTGCTTCTGTTCTTAGGGTTGTAAGGAATAACTATCCCTGGGCAAAAGAGATGCAATCCTTGACTCCCCAGCCCCCACGGCTTTCTGCAGTAAGTGTAACAAGAGCAACAGAAAGGGGGGTAAGCCATCAACCTGGGGCTAAACAAGGCTGGGGCTTGGTGACTGGTAGGGTAGGCATCTCGTGTGCCTGAAAGTCCCTGGGTCAAAGCATTCCCCTCTTTTCACCTCAGATGTCTGCCTTTGGCTTGCTTTCCCTTTCAGCTTCACAGCTGGAGGCAGCCACTGCACAGCCCTCTGCCTCATCTAGATGGTGGGGGCCATTCAGAAGCAAGTGATCGACCTTATTTAGATGTGGCTGAGGTCACATGACCACAAAATGGCGGCAGGGCTGCTGTGTGTGTGCTGAACTGCACTGCCGAGGGATGCTGTGAAAGGGAGAGAGAGGCTGATACTGAGCTCTGAGGCTTCGGCATTTTCTCCCTACGACTGGGGGCAAGGACGTATACCAGTTAAGCACACAAGGCGGTGAGTTGATCCACGGCTTCCACCCTGGACCTGTGATGGGAGAAAGAGAGCACAGACACAAGATTTGCACCCAACACAAGGTTGGCCGTGTCGGTGGGCGGGTGCGTTCGTGTGGTCAGGAAAGAAGCAAATGTGGCAAAGATGCTGCTCTCCTTGCTCTCCATTGTTGGGAAGCAGGCAGCAGTAGTAATGCCCATTGTCAGTGCTTTATTGGATACCGGGGGCTTTGTTCCAGAGTGTGCGCTTGGCTGTAAGGTATAACATAATAAGCTTCATTGTTTTACCCCAGGTAGCTTTAGAAATAGTTTGCAAAATGTCAGTGCTCTATTGCATTATTTATGTATTTGTCTAAAAATGCTAGCGATAATGTCTTTTATGGGATCTTTTATAGACTTCAGGCTGGCAGCAGTAATGCTATATTCACCCAGGCTATTATATCTGTATACATCACTGTTTGGTTGTTTTGGTTAGTGACTCTGCTTGATGAAACCAGAGATCTAGAGTTATTCATCTGACCTTGAATATGCTGTTAACTAGCATTATTTTTTGCCCTGAAACTCAGGTTTTAAAATTTCCATGTCAGCTCTATGCTGACATTATGGAAGTTGAGACTAGTGCTTTTACTTACAGAAGGCGTGCATGTATGTTTGCATTGCGTGTGAGAGGATGTCAGTAGCTGAAAAGCCTGTACATTTAAATATGTGGAAATAATGGGCATTCATTTGAGGTAGATTTTGGAAGTGAAGGGGTTTTTACATAAATGTATAGTGTGAGGTTTGAGCAGGTGCATCCATATCTCTTATACCAGAGAAGGGGAACTGAGACAGGTGACAAATGTAGACAGGCGACACTTGGCTGCTCTCTGTTGACACGGTTGGTCCATGTTGCTGTTCATAAGCAGTCGGGGATGTAGATGTTTAGTCATGCTTCACTTTGCTTTAATTATGTGTTTATTGATGTTCATTGGTTTCCTAAATCTCTGGTACCTTCCACAATGCTAATAGCAGTGAAGTGTAACTTCTGGTGGGAAATTAAAACGGAGAAATTACATTTATTTTTCTTAAATTCATCAGGTTTCAGTCAAAGACCTGGTTCCACCCGTTTGTTCGTTTTTGTTCCAGCTAAGCTGTTAATAAGTTGTCTTCACCTGAGCAGTGAAGTCATTTGCTTAAAATCACAAGTTTAATATTTTAGTTGAAGAGTTATGACATTGTCAGTCTGAGTAACACCCATTACAGTTGGTTCCTGACTTATGAACTTAATTGGGACTGAGAGTTGGTTCATTACTCAAAATGTTTATTTGTTTATTGTGACATGAAGCAGATCAGGGACTCAGGAACAGTGGTATTAGACTAAGTCAAGTATAGTGATTCTGCATTTGTATTTCTTCATCAGTTTTGAAATGGGAAGCAACTGTGTGGTTTTTTTGGACAGCAACAAAGTAGCCAGCCAAAGCAGACAACAAAGATTCTCTCTCTCACCCATTGAACGAACTGTGGACAGGGAAGGTGAGACAGCCCTTCCTTCTGGGATTACTTGTAAACTTGGAATCCCCTTCACTAGTATTCATCACACAATGTAAATACAAACTTTAGTAAAGCACTACATCTGGGTGTTGGTGTTTACCTGCAGCCTACCAATCCCTCCTTTTACCTCACATAGCACAGTGCTGCCCAGTTCAGAATCAGTATTAGTGCTGTGGAACAGGTGGATGCCACAGAGAGCAACAGTCCAGTGGACGAGAGGGTGTAGCCTGGTAGAAAGGAGAAAAGTAATAACAAAATAAGTGTCACCAAACTTTCATGCCTTAATGCTAGTTAACTATCTATTCCCGTGTGTGTATGTCATGTATAACTTCCTTTTGGTGGTTTGGCTCCTTCCTCCAGCACACCACTCCCCTTCCCCCATAACCCCTCCCTAGTGTGTGTGTGTATAGTGCGGCCATGTGTCCTCATACAAATTAGCTGGAAACTACCTGGAGGCACACATCACTAATGTGTGTTTTTGTGTGTGTGTGTGTGTGTGTGTGTGTGTGTGTGTGTGTGTGTCCCTGTGTGTGTGTCCCTGTGTGTCCATGTAGGTGTTTGTGCGTGAAGTGGCCCGTTTGTCTTCATCTTGAGAAATCTGCAGGGAACTGTCTGGAGGCAAACGTCACTAATGTGTATAATGCCATGTGTATGTGAGTGAGGTGACCTGTGAAACATACACAGGATAACACACATTAGTGTGTACTAGTGTGTAACTAAATACTACATATTTCTCTGAAAAGCTTCTACCTGCAAAGATTTGGTTACTTGAAAGTACAGAGACCAGCAGTTTAGTGAAGAGATTATTGCAGGTTTGTTTATACTAATAAGATACGTTGACTTTCATACTTTGAGTAAAATAATTTGTCAGCTTATGTAAATAAGGGCAGACTCCAGAAAATTTTTTAAACTAAAGTCTTGACAGGTAATACCTTTTTGAAATGCATGCTGCTCATAAGCTGTTAGGGCTATAAGAAGTAAAGCAGCTAAAAAAGTGTCTTAGTCTATTCTTTTATTGGATAAGTATTTTACCATACAGTGGGGTTTGTAGGTAACCAGGAAGCACAGTCTGGTTCCACCCTCTTCCATGTTATGTAATTTTTATGCTGATACACTTTAAAACCTAAAATAGACCTGTATGTCTGTATTTGGCTTTATCTGTGCTGTGCTGAAATTTATTTGCTCAGAATATCCTACATTGCAATCCTGCATCTACACTATATCTGTAAGAGAAAAGAGTGTGTGTATGAGTGTGTGTGTAGAAGTGTGTCTCTGTGTCCCCCAACATGATGAACTAATACTGGGATTTTTTTTTCCTGAAAATTTTGTCTGATGTGCTTTTTGTAGGTCCCCGCTGGAGGATGTGGGGATGGACCTCCAATACAAAGAGGACACCTTGAGTTCCAGTGGGGCAGAGAACAGACCAGGTGGCAACCACAGCTTCACCATCATAATTCTTCTTCTAACACCACAAACAGCATTTTGATTGAGTAAATTTACAGTAAACATAAAGGTGTTAATACGTCTGATCCTTACCTCTGGACTGCTATTGTACGGTGTATGATATATTTACGGTGCAACGGCAGTGGAGCAGAGCTTTTTGTTGCCTCTGGGCAAATCCTTCATCATTGTTACATGTCTGTATTCACTTTTATGTCCCATAACCTGATGTATCATTATTATTTTTATTAACACGCACAAGGCAAATGTCTTCACGAAACAATATCAGGCATGTAACTCAGTGTTTATACTTGGCTTCAAATATTTATTGGGTTATATTGTTTTGTATATTGTTATTATCATCACCACACTCTGTTAACATGTATGGTAATGTTTTTTGGTTTTTGTGGTACTTAAAAAAATATTTACCGTATAAGCACTTATTAAGAGAAATAGTGAACAGAAAATGTGTCTGTTTTAGCGCCACCTTCTTCACTGGACCTACATGCAACCCACCCACAGCGCAAAAAGCTGGCTGCCCCAGAGATCAATCTGTCGCTGGACCAGAGTGAAGGTTCCATTCTCTCAGATGATGCCCTGGATACCCCCGACGACCTGGACATAAACGTGGATGACCTGGACACACCTGATGAGGCAGACTCTCTCGAGTACACTGGCCATGGAAATGAGCTTGAGTGGGATGGTGAGCCACACACACACACACACACACACACACTTGAGCTTGCAAAAACACATTTCCATTTACAGATGACAACGTCTTGTAAATCAGTAACATGACAAATTCACTGATGAGCTAAGCGCTTCACACAGGTAGTCTAGTGCGAAATAATTAACATAAGGTGAGTGAATACTACAAATGATTCAAATTTAAATATAATTTAATTTAATAATCTAATTTTGATATCCATCTGTCTACCCTTCCATCCATTATGAGTAACCCCTGGTCTATCCCATAAACAAAGGGTGTGAGTGAGGGTAGACCATGTTCTGAATGATTTTGACGTCATAATGGATATGGTGTACAATTTATAAAGATGTTCGTACATGGGACCCTATCCTGTTTTGCACTTGATCAAAATCATATGTCATAGATTGTTATACCATGTGATATTGATGGGTTGGTCTGTAACACTGTGCCAGGAAGGAAAGAACTATTCAATTTGGTCATGAAAATGCAACAAATTAAAGTTAGTCAGCTGGGGTATCACTTCTCACTCTGCAGTCCAGGATCCAAAGGGTGAACTCAGGTGCATTAATAACGTTTAAAATTAGTATCTGTCCAAATCTGGTCCATGCAATTCCTAGCCTGTATGCCTGCTCTACCATATC
The DNA here is from genome assembly GCA_900497675.1 of Arapaima gigas. Classification (NCBI taxonomy): domain Eukaryota; kingdom Metazoa; phylum Chordata; class Actinopteri; order Osteoglossiformes; family Osteoglossidae; genus Arapaima; species Arapaima gigas. Next base: position 260,667 of record UFQX01000114.1, read on the forward strand.
TGCGGTTTCAAAAGAATGTGATTTTACACACGTACGCACACGCTCACACACACACACACACACACACACACACACACACTCTAAGTTTGTGTTTTAAAATGTGAGCTGAAGTTGAAAAATCAGGCTAGGGCAAAAACTTGTAGAACAGTGTACCTGTGTTTTTTCCACACTATACAGCAACATCAGTGTGAAATTGTTTTGCTTTTTATCATAAATAGCATACGTAATAACCACAAATCCATTTTTTCAACTTTTTAAATTTCACATTTATAATTTCTCCATTTTAAAAAAACATTTCTCATGTAGCATCACATCATAACACAAAGGCATTCATTCCATAGTGTTCGTGGACTGCGCAGATCTTTCCTGTTGTACTAACATTTCTAACTGACAGCAGCAGTTCTGGATTAAAAGGAACAGTAAAATCAGTGAAGTCTGGCTCTAATGTATATGTAAGATACACAATGTGTCCCTCATAACCCCCTGCCAATTGCACCTTTACCCACAAAAGATGTGATTACCCTGAAATAATCAGCAGGGGGCAACAAAAATCCCGTCAAACCCATTTTGCCGTAGTCATAACAAAGGAAAAACATTTACATCCTTCTGTTCCATTGGGACTTTAAAATCTCAGTTATGAAGGAGTGTGCAGTGGTGGCAGGTGGTGACAGATAGCTGCAGCCTTGCACACAAGACCCAAATCCAAATTGTGTGTATTACAGCGGGACCCATGAGCCTGCTTCTTACCCAGAATTCCTCCAGTCAATGGAGGATAAATCATTATATGCCACCTTGGACGATTCAGCATAGGATAGTGGTGACTGAGTGCAAGCAAATGGATGGGACTGGAATGCCAGTTCATCTCATGGCACTTTCACTTGCATAAAGTACAACTTAGAGTCTGAAATGCATCTGGGTTGCATGACTTTGGACTGTCAGACGGAAGGAGCTGAGTGGACCAGGTTTGAACCAGCAACCGTGTGACAACATCATTGCTGTGCCACTTCTCCAAACAGTTCAGTTTTTAAATCTGACATTTTAAGTTGTTTTTCTTCAGAGCAAGGTTTTCCTGGAAATGTTCATTATTTGGTAAAATATGAATGCAATGTAGAAGACTCAGCAAATTAAACGTTGGAACCATCCTGTGTTAGAATGATTGTGTGAATGATATTAAGTTACTTGTTTTGTGTTTGTTGTGATTTCTGTGATTGAAACTTTTGGTGCTCTTTGTGAAAAGCTCAGGCATCTGGACAGGAGGCAGCTGGAGAACCTGCTGAAACAATTCCAGAATACACTGCAGAGGAAGAGCGACAGGACACTAAACTGTGGAGGACCGTCATCATTGGAGAGCAGGAGCATCGCATTGACATGAAGTGCATTGAGCCTTACCAAAAGGTCATCTCCCATGGAGGTGAGGGAGCCAAGGCAAAAGTGAGGTTCTTAAACCTGGATACGGTGTGGGGATTCTTATTGTGAATACAGAGACATGACAGTTGGCTGCTTTCATGGACACTTTTGAGCTGATCTCTGTGAAATGCTCTCTCTGTCTTTAATCCCTTGTGATATTAAAGGTGTTTATATTACAGCTATATATGATTTCTGAGTGAAAATCGGTTCCAGAAAGGGCAAAGAAAACAGTCAGTGGATGGACCTTTAGACATTGTAGACTGACCTTGCGTTCCCTGTTTATTCCAGGTTATTACGGAGACCTCAACGCCATCATTGTTTTTGCTGCGTGCTTCCTTCCCGATAGTAATCGAGACAACTACCACTATGTGATGGAGAACCTCTTCCTGTGAGAATAAATCTTATTTATTGTTGGCCAGAAATCAGTCATTACTGTATGTATATGACTCAGTCCAGCCTCATGTTTGATACAAGTTTCATTTTTGTGGCCCTTGTGTAAAGATGCTTGATTTATTTACTTAGTAACATAGGTAAGTTGTGCCTCCTCAGGATGAGTGGTTAATCGATATATAGGATATATACTGCTTTTCTTAGCGAAATAAATTACAATCTGGAACTTACATAAAGCCTTTCTTATGCTTAAAACGACATACAACTCAGGAAGGAAAAGTGTGTCTCACTATTTCAACTGACAGAGAAATAGTTACAGACACAAGATTCTTGGAACTACAGTCATTCAGTCTAATACGAAGTTTGTCAATTGATAATCTTTTGAAATAGAAGCAAATAGGAGATCAGAACTGAAGTTGGTGCAAAAGAGATGTGTTTTGAAACCTTCATTGTGTGCTGAGTGGGATTTAGCTGTTTGGAGTGGGTGAGGGAGCTCATTCCACCACATTGGAGCCAAAACAGGAAGCTGTGGATCTTTTCATTTTGGACCACAGTACAACTCTAATGAATGTCATTTTTCTTTTGCACAGCTATGTAATAAGTACTCTGGAGCTGATGGTGGCAGAAGATTATATGATTGTGTACCTGAATGGAGCAACACCTCGCCGGAGAATGCCTGGACTGGGCTGGCTCAAAAAGTGCTACCATATGATAGACAGGAGGTAAAACATACACACACAGCGGACAGGAATGTGTGTAGACAGGGACAGAAACACACAAATTACATTTAGAAACATCTACAAACAAATTTAAACAGACAAAATGTGAATCCATTAGGCAAAGCTTAGTAATAGGTGAGTTCTTGTCAGTGTTGTGTATGTAACTGAAAATGCTAAACAATGCATGTTTTACCTTTGTCACTCAGGCTCAGGAAGAATTTGAAATCTTTCATCATAGTACATCCTTCTTGGTTCATCAGAACCATCCTTGCTGTCACCAGGCCTTTTATCAGGTACTGTTCAATGGGGACAAAGTACTGCTTCTTTTGTCTTTTGATAATAAATTGTCTGTATTTTTTTGGAGAATTTTCTCTTGTCATCTAATATTTAGACAGGCATTTTAACAATGTTGCAGATCACTTACTTGACAAAAATACAGCAATTGCTATGCTGTTTAACCATATTCTAAGCCACGATAAACATGTACATTCTCACAGGCTGCAGTAGAATAGGCCACATACTTGCAGCCACAAACACACTGTGAGGAAAGAATAAAAGTTGTTTCTATGAAACCAACTGGAAAAACCAGTTTGTCATGTGTCATATGTCATATTTCACAGCAAGAAGAGCATAAACCCATTTTAGGTAAACACATCTTTTGTGGGTAAAGGTGTAGGCAGCAGAGGGTTATGAGGGACACGTAAACCCAGAGTTCTTAAAGTAAGCAAAGTTACAACCCTCGTAAGATGACTGTTTTGTTATCATGTGCTTTTAAATTGAAAATATTTAAATGCTATTGAATACAGCACACCAGTAACCAGTAACCGTCCAGTAAGTTTAATTTTGTGCTGAGTAGAAGAGTCCACAACTTCACCGCTCTCATTTCATCCCTACATGACTCCCGATGGGCAGATATCACTCCAAATGATGTCTTCATCCCCCTTCAGTTTTACTGTCAGTCAAATAATTTGCTCCAAATCTCCAGCTGGTCCACTTTTATGTCCCTTCTGATTTTTCGGGGACAGAGGTCTTTTGAATCTTCCCTTTGAAGCTTCCATCTAAAACCGCTCATTTTGGCAGGGTTCGTATTTGCATTTATATGTATACATTTAACAAGGGTTTCATGTGCTCTTGAACCCCTGGCTTCAAACAAGCTCACTGCCTAGCTGTTTTCCACCTTAGTTTCGACCCTGCACGCTTGTACGCTGTTATATATGTGTTACTCACTCTTGCCTTATTGTTTTCACAGCTCGAAATTCAGCAACAAGATTAAATATGTCAACAGCTTGGCAGAACTGAGTGAGCTCATTCCCATGGAGTATGTGCATATCCCAGAGAGCATAATCAAGTAAGTACATGTACAGTCCTGATTCGCTGGCATGTCTAAAAGACCGCCATAAGCTGTGTCACTTGGTCCTTTGTAGTCTTTCTATAAAACCTGTGATTATACACAAATGAGATTATTTACTTATGAACAACCCTGGTTGCTATGTAAAATGGTTTAAGTTATTCACAGTATGGGTTGCTTCGGTCTCCTGACATTAGTGCGTCTCACAAGATTCACTAGGGTTCATCTGAAAATTACTTTGAATACATACAGTATTAGGTGATGTGGCGGTTCTCTTTCTCCTAATCTGCTCTGATGTGTTGAAGCACCGTAGACCTTATTTTAAAAAGGGAACAAGCGATCCAGTAGCTTCTCAATCATGAGGTTCTGAGGAGAGTAGCAGTCAGAGAGTAACAGTTTAGCAGGTAGTGTGGTTAATGCCATTGGGTCGCGTCTAAAGGACCCGACTTTCAATCCCTATTACGGGGCCCTTCGGAAAGGTATGGTGATGAAAATGGGTAATGGGTCCAGTTATCAGCTCTTATAAATCTCTCTGCAAACAGTGTAACTCAGCTGAATGAATAAACGATTCCATACACGTTTAAGTTTCAGCTATTTATTTAATTTTGCTTTTACTACATGTTGAAATTCAGCAGAAAGTCGACTCCCAATCCTTAACTTTGCTCTGGTCCTGGTCCGAATGTCTAGGTTTAGGATATACAGTAATTGTAGAGTAAGGGGAAATCCAGCTGTCCAAAACTGGACCTCTTGTGTGTGGGACTACAAAGTTCAAAATGTCCAATGTTAGAGAAAAAATGCAGTGCTTCTATCTAAGATGATAAGTATATATCATGCGTTTTACCATGCTGTATGGCAGCAGGTGCTACTAGTGTTTCTTAAGACCCAGCAGTTCAGAGCATGAGACTCTTCATGCCCGCTGCCCCCCGTAAACATTTGTCGGACACGTCGTCTGTTTGACATTCTGAACATGGCGACAGCGGAAGCTTGTGAATGAACTGAACCTCCGTCCTTTTTCAACACTACTTAACTGTCTCACTGTGACCCCTTCCTGCCTTTTCCTCTGGAAGGTATGAAGAAGAGCGGCGTGTTAAACAGTATGCGTGCATGAGGTAAACACTAGGTGAATGTTTGTGCTCTGGCTGCCCCACAGTACCCCGCCCCCCACACCCCAAGATACTAATGGTGGATTTGAGTGAGGTGAGGGCCAGACCAATGGCCATGGTAGACCCTGTTCTTAGCAAACAGATGTCTGTTGAGAAAGCTTCTGACTGCAATGAGTCACTCCAATCATGGCTGCATCTCCTGCTCTTTGCGCTGCATGAACACAGCTTCTCTAGTGAGCTCTGTCGTGGATGTGAACACACGTGCGCCGTTCTGCCTTTTCCCCAGAAGGTGTTCTCATACTGCCCTGGCCCGAGACTTTCATTTCGCGTTGCCCCTAACCTTTTTTGGCTTAGTTTGTCTATGTCTGCTGCTTCGCTGGCTCTCCTGACTGTGTGCCACCTTTTTTCTCCTTCTCTCTTCTCTAATGAAACTGTTACTCGCCCTACCTCTATCAGGCTGGATGAAAAGCTAAAGGAAGCAGCCGAAATGGATAAGTAAGACTGGCGATGTGTGTGTGTGTGAGAGTGTGTCTGGACGTCTGCAGTTCACCTTCACATCCTGTTTCAGCATCACAATGACTGTAGTCAGTCCATCTTGCTTTTCACCCAACTGAAAAGCTCAGATTTTGTGATAATGACACAAAATGTCATCGCAGCAAGATTTTCTCATGAATGCATGAAAAAGTGATAAATGAGAAAGTGAGAGCAGCTAAAAGGAGCTCTTGAAAAATATTCAGTTTTTTTTGCACTACTATTGTTGCTCACTGAAATTTTTTAATTGTGGTATAAATCTCAGTTATTTATATGCTTTTGCTTAATAGTTAATAAATAAAACTGAATGTCATTAAATGAATCATAAACATGAAGACAATATATACACTTATTATTAATGTTTATCAAATAGCCCCCAAAAATTAGACTCTACAAGGTCATGTGCTGCCTCTGCACTTGTCAGTCAGCAAAACAGAAATGTGTACATCGCAAAAAAGGGTGTCGGTCGGCTGCGTTCACGTGACCGGCATAATCCTCATTTTCTTTACCCCGTCCATTTTTTGTTTACGTCAGTTTGTAGTTTCGTCTTTTACTAATCACTGTTGTAATGTTTCAGTCTACATACAGTATATTCTCATTGCTTCCCTTTTCTGCTTGTCCTTCTGTTTAGAGTCAACAGCTTTCTGAATGGACCAGAGCCTGGATCTGGCCAGCTGGAGTAAGGTCTTCATGTCTGACTCTTGTGTCTCCTGCTGTTCAGTTTTCTATCCCATCATTCACTTATCCCAGCTGGGTTTTTATTTTATTGCATTCACAAGTGATACATGCAGACACCTCAGAGTAACAACAAATACTTTGCATTTTCATAATGCCGTCTCCAGCGTTTTAAATGCTTTTCCCTCATTTGCACTGTCTTGTTTCTTCATCCTTTGGCTGTTACTGGTCATTTGTGGCAGTTTTTTGAAACGCACAGCTGGGTCACGACAAAAACGTCCTATACAACATACTTGGAAAATACAAATAGTTTGTATACAAATGCATAATACAGTTGGTAACCATGTGGTTACAGTAGTTATAAAGGGCGGTCAAGCAGGCCTCACTGGGAAGGTCCAGAAAAACCATCGCCTGACTTAATCTTTGACAGGTCATTCAGAATGTTTCATAAATCTAGCTTTGAGTTTCCTTTCAGTTGGGGAATGTGTGGCATAAAGCAGGAGTGCAGCCTTTCAGGCTCTGCCGGCTGTGGCACAGTCCTGTCGATGACATTTCACTGACATTAGAATACGAATAACAAGATTCACCCTCATTTCAGCTTGTGACAGACACGTAGATCAAAGACAAAGTGAAAGCTCATCGGTTTTACAGCCGCTTCACCTTCTGCTCCTAATTGTACTGTTTTGTGAAATGAAAGTCTTACTCGTTCTCTGAAAAAGCTGTTTATTCTGGACCCTCTTTTCACGTTAGTGTCGGCACAAAAGAAGCTCATATTAGCAGCATTTTCCTTACACATCCCAGCCTCATCCGGGTGGTGCTGAGCACGGTCACCCCCCCAGCACCTTGTTCCCCAGACGCTCTGCTTGTGTGTTCAGTGTGTGAATGAACGTGTCTCACCTGATGTCCCCGTGGCGCTAACCTCTGAGTTATTTTTCTTCTGTCCAGGGTAGACAAAACGCTGAACCCCAGCACCTCCTAGACAGCATGGAGGTGATCGCACTCGCACAGCTAGCGTGACTTCCTGGGATGTCGTCGTTTGAAATGTTTGTCATTGTGTGTCCTGATAAAATAAGATTATAAAAAGTAGATACATGTGTGTAGTTAGAAACTTTTTTAATATGGAGCAATATCAATTGTACATTAAATTATTTCCCACAATATCATGCCATGTTTCAAGTACCATAAATGTTTATTTAATACCAGCAGTTTCTTTATAAGAATGCATAAGTTTTGTTTTCCTACTTAATAAAAGCATACTTTAGTGTGCTGGGATGCCGGGCGTTCAAGTGAGCAGCAAGATGTGTGAAGTGACAACGTTAGTGACCGCAGTACAGTGGTAAAGACCGGACTGGGACAGTATGAGGCCAATATAAAACAAATTTTAGTACAACTGGATAATTAATTTTTCTTTTTAAGAAATACCCTACCTTTGTGTAACTCTTCCATAAAGCAATTACTTGGACTGTACCTATATCTGCATGAGCATCTTTATTAGGATGTAGAGTTCCTGCTGGTCCGGCCCTTCCATTACATTCCATTACGTACAATATTTATGAGAATTGTTTTGCTGTAGTGCATTCAAATGCATTTCCATTCATTTCATGCTCCTTAACTGTTATACTAATTCTATAGTGGACTATAATAATCAGGACAAAAGTATTGATTATTATACTTTGGTGTAATTGTTAGAAGAAGTTGATAACAATCTGTTGGGGTTCCCAGTTACTTGCAAGGAAATGAGCATTTGTGACACCGTTGCACAAATTTAGTGTAAAATGTTCTTAAATAGCACAACTAAGGCCACAGGTCATGAATTGGACACGAAATGATCAGGCATGGTGCTTCACACGTCCCGGAAGGTAATGGTAGTATAATGCAAATTTAGCTAAATAAACTGGAATCGCGTGAAGGATATGATCCAAAAAGATCTGTCAAAAGAAGTTAGTGTAACCATCTCACAAAATGTTTTTTTAAGCACACTAATAAAGACGCTCACAAAAATGGTATTTGAAAGAAAAGAATCAAAGTGCTTCGAAGTGTGAAGGACTGACTGGATGTCAGAATTAAACCACACTGTATAAAACCTTGTTATTTTTTTATATACCATGTAAAATCCTCATTATTTTACTCTTATTTATCTTTCACAAGCAGGTGGAAAATCTTTGCCTTCGGAATGCACAATAAGTCATGCTCAGTATTGTCTGTAACTCATTATTGAATGCATGGAAAGTTAAGTTTTTCACTGAAATATTAAAAGCCATGAAAAATTATTATTTTTATGTAGCTAAAATATTTTGAAAGGTATATTTTATATTATGTATTATGTAAAATGACCAGAAATGAATGCAATCAGGACTTGTGCATGTTAGTTTAGAGGTTTCTGTCGGAGAGAAAGTGGAACTGACCCCATGGGCAAACTTACTGTATTCAAACCCCGTGTGTCACATCTACATATTTCTTCCTGGTTTGGCCAACAGTGATGCTTTATGAGCAGAACGACTGGGGAGGGGCCACAGTGGTCTGTGCGGATGTGTCATGTGAAATATGCAAAACTTTGTTTTGAATAAATGTGCTGCACTGGTGCATGGAGTCTATCACTTCACACACCGAGTGTGTTGTGTTATCTGTGGGTTGTCTTCTCTGATACTGATATGCTGATTGACTTTTACCACAGTCCACCATTATACCTGTTTTCTTTCTATTGTCTGTATTAAATATCTGCTTTTTTCGACAATTTGATCATTAAGATAAGCATTAAAAAATTTCAATTTGGACTTTATTTTCTGATGCATGTTGATAGTGTCACAACAGGCTATACTAACATAATTGAAAAATAAATTAAAATATAGCATTTGGGAATTCTCTGTAGGTTACAGCTTCCTGTTTTTCTCAGACACTAAATTATCAACGTTATTGGGAATATTCTTGACTCTGTACTTCGGTTGTCATGCGCCTTTATTCATTTGAAAGTCACATTTGTGTCATTAAGCCTGAGGCTTTTATTTTTAAATCATATGCAAAGCGACACAGGCAAGAACATTATTTTTCCTATTTAAAGGAGAGTTTTATCTGTTGCTAAGTTTGCAGGGCTATACTTTCTATTGTAACTTGTAATTACTATTATAAGATTTTTGATCAAATTATCTGTAAAGCTGTAGTGATAATAAAACTTTATTGCTCAGTGTATAAACCTTTGTTACTATATAAAAGTTACGAAGAACATTTTTTGTATGACACCAACACAACTGTTGTTCAAGCCACACATTTGCAATGTGGTAAACAAGTACTTTTCACCTTAAATGAAAATGTGAATGAAATTTGGTATGTGAGGCTTGCAAAACAGTGAGTGCTGATGTCACATGGAAGGCGTGTGCACGCCGACACACACAGTTCAACAAGTTGAAATGTGATAACATTTGGTAATATACAGTACTGTGCAAAAGTCTTAAGTATGCAACTTGAATGTGTGTTGAGAAATACAGGTAGATTCTTATCTACCATCAGGGAGGTTTCTGGTTGGTCCCAAATTCATTGTGCGGCCTGAGAATGACCTCAAACACCCAGTCTCAGTCATACACCACTATCTTAACCTCCATCTTAAACTGGATGCAAGTTTGAGTAAGAGAATTGATGCTGTTTTAAAGGCAAAGGGTGGTCCCACCAAATATTGATCTGATGGGGTTTTTTTTGTCTACTGCACTTTTTAGAAGGTTTATTGATTAATAAGTATTCATGGCATTATTTTTGGAACCATCCTCGCTTTATAGCATTTTTCCCCACACGTGCCTAAGACTTTTGCACAGTACTGTATGATTTATTATTACTGTCGGCACGTCACTGTGCTGTGCTTCGCTTTTGCTTTGCCATCTGTGTTTTCAACTGGAACCTGTAGATGATACACGTAAGCATCCCCACACGCAACATGACGTGTACCTGACACTGTTCTTGGCCTCTGACCCCCAACAGAACTGTGTGTGTGTGGGGGGGGGGGGGTTAGTGAGTGACTGGAGTAAAGAGCAGAACTGCAAACACTGAGGGGTGTTGGGGTGGGGGGGGCTGCCTCAGAGGTGGAAAAACATCTTTATCATTATTACCACAAACGGCAATATATGCACAGATTAAAATAAATTCCAGAATATAAGAAGTGAAAAATTGAGTAAGAAATCATACATGACACACATTTGATGTGATACCATGTTTAGTCATTACTTTTTACCTCCCCTCTGGACTGCTAACATGTCGCTCTCTGTGGCGTCCGCCTGTTCCACGGCACTGACAATACTTGTAAACTAAATACAACCACTTTAAGTTTGGTGACTATATCATGTGTCATTACTGTCAACGTTTTCATCCACACTTTTTCCCCTCCGTGCCTCGGCTCGTAAAACTATTTTGCTAAATGTTTTTCCTGTATATAAAACCTTTATATAAAGTTGTACAGAAAAGCAATCTGAGGACACACTTTCAACTGTTTTCTGGCAGCCCGTCACTTCCACAAAGACCCCACTGGAAATATTAGGCATCTGAAGCAGTTTGCAGCTACATGTTCCACGGTGACGCCGCACTTTCCTCTGACGACACCAGGAGAATCGAACTTCTTGTGTCCCCACAAGGGCAGTGTATGCCTTAGTACTTCACTTGTCTCTGTAGGGAAACCCTGGTGTGCCCACTCCTTCAGGGCTTCACAAGAGTGGTTGTAAATCCATCCTTAAGGAGCTCTTACCCCCCCAAAACGATCTGTGTCTGTGAACCATCTTCATCCATTGTTTCCTCTGGCGCCGTCTCCAGAGGACGTTATTGCAATCTGTGTGAATTGAAGCTGGTTTTTCTGAAAACCACGTTCAGGGAAGTTTGTGAGGGAGGACGGTGTTGAATGCAAGCAGCACATCTGCTCTATATGTCTGTTTATGTGTAGCACTGACTAGTTGTTTTGTGAATATTAAAACTGTTTTTAAATTCCTAGCCCAGCACCCAGTGATTCCGGGACAGGATCTGATTCCCTGGTTCCCTGACCAGGATGGATCGTTTTTAAAGCTGATACACTGATTTTTATAATGACGAAAAAAGAAGAAGAAGAAATAAGAAATATGCCAGTTACATGGTGGTTTCTGTCATTTTCATGGGTTCTGCAACTCCTGAATCAGATTAGTAACGTGTATTTACCAGTAAGAGGTAGTTTTCCTGTGTCTCATGTATGGAAAAGGCCAGTTATCAGTGATGGGATCAAGGAAAAGAGCTCAGAAAGCTGGACTTAAAACCGCTCCCACCTGTGGGATACTAGAAGCAGAAACTTTATATGTAGAAATACATTGCAAACGCGCAACTTGCCAAACTGGATGACATTAAAAATTTGTGCAGGACAATTTTATTGAAGAAAAACGCCACACAAGTAAAGCAAGTAAACGCGAAAGGATGCATGAAGCAAAATAAGGTACATTTACAACATTCCTCTCCCCACTGGTCCTGCAGGACAGGAAGGAATTTGGAAGTGCAAAGAAATGACTGGCTGTCAGAGTTAAACACACCAAAACAAAACCCTCATTATTTCACTTTTATTCTCTCTGCTGCTTCGCATACCACCATAGCTATATGCAAAACAACAGACAAGAAGAAAATTATTTTATTATATTTAAACAAAGGAGAGTTTTATGTGTTGTTAAGTTTGCAGGGCTGGAAGCTGCTGGAATGAAGCTGTAATTACTATTATTAAGATATTTTGTCAAATTATCTGGAGAGCTGTATTAATAATAAATCTTTATTGCTCAGTGTATAAAACATTTTTCACACTGCGCTAACATAGAAAATTAAAAAAAAATACATGTATATGCATTGTAACTTACTAAAGTCACCGCAGTTATTTACACTCTATTGCAAATAAATAAAATTAAAAAAAACCTTCAGGTCTCCATTCATGTCAGTTGTTTTTAAATGTATGTGTTAGCATTAATTTCCAGTTATACTGGCTTTCTTCATTGTGCATTTCACTTTAAATGTTCCGAGGTAAATTTGTTTGGAAGGGCACGTAATAAAATTAAATCCCTTTTGCGTAAACTAGGTTTACAGTCTTTTGTCACAAGGCTGACATCTCTGCGCTCCATTTTCACACATCTCCGTTACTCAGTAGCGGAAAATTTATTTGGCAACTGGATCTTGCCAAGCACAACACAAATGACATTTAATGACAATAAAGGTGAACGGCAACCCCCGTTCCCCCCCAGCCTCTTTGCGGCTGCAGTCTGACCAGGAAAATGTCAACAAAAAGTTCAGAATCAACTTTTTGTTATACTTCTGACTACTGGCTTTTTTAAATTATTTTTTCCCGTTACTTACTGCTTTGTTGTATATCCCTGTTTCACAGCTGCATCTAATGCATGTGCCACAGTTGTGGGAGGGTCATTATAAAACAGTATATGACTGTAATACTGGGCTACTCCTATCAACCACATCATATATTCCACATTTTCCTCCTACTTCTCTCTGCCTCTTGGACATACAGATATTTCAGTATTATTTCCTGAGACTCACAAATTCTTTTCGCTTGGCTGACTGGGCTGACTAGGGTCCAAATAGCGTCCAACGCACAAGTGAGAATTTAATCTGCAGCATCACACAGAAAGTGCACCTCACAGTGATATAACTGCAGATAACAGTGATGCAAAGCAGGGCCAAGCGGGCTACTTTAATGCTGCCAGGGCCTTATGACGCAGGTGCTTCTCCAAACAGTAGGTCGCAAAATAGTCTGTGTCCAGGTCAAACTTATTGGCAAATAGCTGGGGTTGCTGCAGCATCCAACTCAGGTCCCCGACGCCGTACACACACACGGACCTGATGTGGTGCCCGTCACACGGCGGGTACATTGCACCTTTCGATTCCTGCCCTTCGTATTGCTGCCATTTGACAAGTCTGGAAAGGGAGTTCACATCAGTTAAATCGTACCTGTAGCTTCTGGGGATGGAACCGGGAACGTCACCCTGCCGCTGTAACGTTGCCCATAGGAACTCATCTGGACTGTAGGTGTCATTTGACCATTCGATAAGCTTATGGGCGACCGGATTCTCGAGGACGTATTGCACAAACTCCCTGCGCACGAGGATGTAAGCCCCCCCTGAAAATATTGGGCTATTTATTGGGGGCGGCTTTTTGTTGACATCTGTTTTCACTATTGCACCTTTGACAACCTTGAACTGTTTTGTCCACCTAATCTGTTTCCTAGCAGGCATTCTTTCCGTCTCCAGACTGTTCTTCCCACGAAGGCTTTTAAGTTTCCGCACCACTTCCAGGTTGGTTTTTATTGGGAAGTCCTGGCCGCAGAGGTTGATGAAGTACTTCCAGCGAGAGCTCATGCTATACAGGTCCCTCATGCAGTTGATGTCGGCCTGGACTCTGCTCCAGCTGCCATACACGATCGTCTCCAGCCGGCTGGAAATCACAACGTTCTCAAAGCACGAGGTGATTCCGACTACAGCCTCTTGGAACAACGGAGGGGCCTTTTTGTCCACGTGGATGCAGTAGAAATTCTGAGGTGCATAAATGGCCCTCAGCAATCTTTCAAAATTGTGGATCTTGTGGTGAATCACGATGGAGTACGCAAGCGGAAAGTTTTCCTCCTCGGGGCTCAAAGGGAAGGTGAGATACTTACGAAAGACTTTGAATTTCTCACAGTTAGCAGTCCACTCAATATACTTCTCCGCTGTTATATTGGTCTCACTTTGGAAGCTTTTGGTGATCATGATCAGTTTCGAACGCCCCATCTCTTCTCTGTCTTGCTGCAGGATCTTCGTACAGTTGCATAAGGGGTCAATTTTGTCGTCGTTGATCTCCAGCATGCTGTAGTCCAGCTGAGAGTCAAGCCGGATGCGAACTGTGTAAAGCACGGTGGTCATGGCGATCGCCAACAGCACGATCGTCTTCAGTCGGACGCGGCGAGGCAGGAACAATCGCTGCATGTTTGTGGCGGCGGAATTCAGGCTGTTGTTCACGTTACTCCTACAGGAAAAAAGACGATCGATTTAGGACACCACTGTTATCAAACATGTTGACACAGCATATTTTAACATACTTTTTTTGTATATAGGGGCACCAAGTAGTATAGTGGTTAGAGGGGCCATCTTCCTCTTGAACAACTTTGGTGAGGAACCCACCTCCTCCTTGCCCTGAATTTCTCCAGTGAAAAAAAGTAATTGCTGTATAGACTGGTAAATCACTGTAGACGACTGTGGAGAAAAGCGTCGGCCGATTGAATAAATCATTTAGATCTTGAACACTAAAGAGTGTGACTTGATCAGGTATGACTGTACTTAAAAGCAGAAGATTGCAAAGAAACTTAAGCCGAGTGTCAGACTTTGTTAGCTCAAGTGCACGAGACATCCGGACACAAATGAGAATAAGTCAAAGTCATCCCTACGATGACAATACGTTTGACTAAACTGGTGCAACTGAATGACAAGATTGCCTTTCCATAAGAGACCAAGAACGTATTTGAGGACATCTTACAGATGATAGAAGGCGATATTTCATGTTTAATGAAGATCTACTGCTCTTCATGCTCAGCCTTCTTTTCATTCTGCCAAGTAGCTGGTTGCGTGTGAGAGTTGAGCACCATTCAGAGAAGCCACTTCCACTGGTCCCCACTAAGTCACAGTGAGGTGACAACCTGCTGAAACTGAGCATTAAACACCTCCATTTCATCCCCACACACCATGGAAACAACTTCTCTTTGTACCAATGTAGATATTTACAAACTCTCATTTAAGGCCTCATGATATTGAAGACTGTAAACGAATATGTAAATTAACGCAGTCTGTCAAAGTTCACCTTTGGCGTTAGGTTTGGAGACGGAAGCACTTTTCCAGGAATAAAAACAGCAGTTGTCTCATTCCAGCTTTTGTACATGGAAGCAGCTTGCTTTACCCCTAGAAAGACACACTAGACTTAAGAATCTGTACTGGCAAAACAAAGGATTTCATGCACACACACACACACACACACACACACACACACACACACACACACACAACAGGAAATACTAGTACATGAACAAGGAGTCATCAGTGCTGGCAAGAACTGACATTTTAAGTTACTACACTTATGCATATCTTCGTTACCTCATTACCTCAAAAGATAAGTTCATATTTCTTAGAAGAGCTTGCAGGCCTTACAGCTCCTAGGCTGTGTGTTTGAGCCTGGCTCAGTCTATGTCAAGTCTGCATGTTCTCCCCTTGTTTACACTGGTTTCCTCCCACAGTCCAAAGGTATGTGTTTCTGCTGAATTCCTCACACTAAATTGCTCGTAGGGAGTGACTCTGTGTGTGTCGATGTGTGTGAGGCTGCCGTGGGATAGACTGGTTCCCCGTCCAGAGATGTTCACTGTTTCCATCCTCTAGGCCCCTGGGACAGGCTTTGCACCATGAGCACCCTGCACCGTGACTCTGTGTTTCACCAATTTAGGCACAGAATTTTTCATTAAAGTTTCTCTCTATAAAAAAACTTAACAGATAAATGCATGACGATACTGGTGTAAGATCTTAAACTTGTGAAATATAATCCGTTTGTCTGTTACCATTAAGTAACCGGTGTCCTGGTCAGGGTGATGGCACTTGGGATCCTATCCTGGAATCACTGGGTGTGAGACAGCGAGACTAAAACCTAGATGGGCTTGATCCCAGGGTGGCCACGCACAGTCACAAACTACAGACGATTTAGACAATTAAACTGAAACTTGTCTTTGGATTGTGGGAGGAAACCAGAGCACCCAGAGAAAACCCACAGAGACATGGGGAGAACATCCACACTCCACACAGACTGAGCCAGATTTGAACTCAGGGCCACATTATCTATCAAATCCTGTCCAGGAAAGACTGAGGTGCCCCTTTCTGTGAGAATTATTCTTTTACTTTTTTCCATTTCTGAAATTCAGAGTTCGTAGATGTGCAATTTGGTGCATTTTTGTTTTCAAAATGTAATTTTCAACACATCTGGTTCGCATCTCAGCATCCTAGCCCATAAACTTGATAAGTCGGCAATAAGGCTTTGTGGGAATTTACCTGTAACAAACAGCGTTTTAAAACTTTCCTTTTAGTCATGTTCACTAACTGCTAACTGAGATACAGGGGGACCACCAGAATACAGGTCAGAAGTTTTGTATCGAAACCCAACCTGACCAGGGTGGTGTAAACCAGCTGGTTGTGTAAACCGGTTAGGACTGTAATGTGAAGGTCAGTGGATTGAATCCACTCCTGCTGCAGTACTGATCAAAATATTTACCCTGAATGAATACGGTAAGAGCACTTATTTGACACTGAGTGGCGCTGGATAAAATGGTCATTGAAAAGATTCCCATCGACGACAGTGAGGAGCACAAAACTGTCGCCGCTCATGTGTCCAGGTGATTCCTATCAGCCGTCGCCGTGTTCAGCTGGAGGGCCCGGTGAAGTTCTGCTCTTCACTTCTCTGTCTGGGTTAACTGTGTCCAGTTTTTTTTTAGTGTTTCTCGTCTCTGCTTCTCCCACCTGCGCTGTTACTGACTGGACCAGCGGGGATTGAGGAGGTGATGAAACCCACCCTGAGCCTGTTTTGGTGTTTGCATGTGTTAAACCTTTTTCTTTTGCTTGTTTACCGTTTTGTTCTTTTGTTTTTATTCCACTTGTCAAACCTGCTTGCCATGCCCTGCTGGGGCACCCCTGAGTGGGTGGCATTCGGGCTGTACTGGTGGATCCGGAACCTCCGTTTGGTTCCAGCGGTGCCCTCGGAGCCCCGCGAGTCTTGACAAATGCTGCCCTGTGGGATGTGGAGTTCGGCTCTTCCTCTTCCACCTCAGAACCTCCTCCTCCTCCCATCAGTCCACTTTGCTGAAGCAGCAGCCAGCTGTGGGACTCCTCTGCTTCCTCTGATGTTTCTGGTTTAGGCTGGTGTCCCCGCTGCCAGCGTAGCCTCGCTGTTTGGGTGCAAGGTGCACTCTGGTTCAGGTGTCCTGCTGTCAGGGGGGGGTCCTGCACGGTTGTGCATTTCTGACTGTTTTGCTGTGATTCTGTTCGCCTCACCTCATTTCCATGATACAAAACTGCAAAATGGTCAAACTAGCTCAACAACTCAACAGCCTTGCAACCTCCCTCTGTTTGCTACTAGTTTCCCAAATAATTCTTACTAACTGGTTACGGGGAAAAGCTGCTTTAGTGTGTGACTCAAGTTTATTCTTACTGCATTTTAACAAGTTTTCCGCACAACACAGGACAAAGCCGAACACGTGCGGTCGTTCTAACAGAGGCAAAGACGAGCGAGGCGTGTTTCTTACCTTAGTTGTTGGAAGAAACTGCACTCGCCGCATAATTTGACAGCTGCCAAAAGGTCCGATCACGGAGTGTAAAACACTAAATGGCGCATATTTCACTATTCATATCTTGGACAAAAATCCTGAGGTAGCGTCGGTCGCGCTGCGGGACTGTAGTCACAAAGTCACTGATTCGTGCGGGAAATTTTTATTCGTATCCCGTCGGCATCGCCCCGCTCGGGTCTCCGCGCGGCTCAGCCGGGCTCACGGCGCGCTGTGATTGGGCAAAATATCCAGCCAATCACAAGTTCCCTTTCGCGCCGCACGTTCTTGGCCGCGCGGCGGCTCGACCTCAGTTCGTCCGCCGCCGTCTCGCGCTCGCGCGGGAGTTCCTGCGGGAAGCTCGCGCGGGAGCTCGACGGACCGGCTGGTTAACCTGCACTATGTGACCTGGTTAGTAGATCGTTCGTATCCAGAGCCGCTCTCTCACCACCTCCACGACGCTTACGAGAGTTTTCTGCAGCTTCCGCACAAGTGTGAGAAAATTGCACTTTGACTGGTCGCGTTCGTGTGACCAGATGTACCGGATGTCATTTTGACAATAAGGACAAGAGTGACTCACGAATAAATACACCTGTGCTCCCAAGACGGATACTGTAGCACCCAGGGTGCCGCTAGGGGGAGTGGTGGTTAGTGGATTTGGGTGTTAATTTGCTCCAGCTGCTGTCTCACGGTACCTGGGCTGTCCAGGTACAGTTCAAACCTGTGTGGGGTTTGCCTGTTCTGTGTCTGCTCAGGTTTCCTCCCACAGTCCAAAGTACTGCGTTTCCGGTTCATTGCTGACTCAGAATTCTAAATTGTGTGTCTGTGTGAGTGTTTGGCTGCCTGGTAATGGACTGGCATCCCCTGCAGGGGGTACTACCCCATTCTGACCCAGCAGTCGTGGCTCTGAGCAGGAACGTTCAGGGGTTCCTGAAACCAGGATGGGGCGACTACCTGTCCGGCCTGTCTGAGGTTCCCGTGGGGGTGTTAGCCCTACTAGAGGAATCTGTTACTTGAGGCTATAGAGGCACTATTTCCATGAAAGTTCCTCATAGAGACTCCCCGGTCACTGCCTTGTGTTCAGGTAAACAGTGCGATGTAAAATAACCACAGGTTCTAAAGCACAACTTTGAAACTGTGTACTTTTCTCTAACATACAGTGTAGTACATACAGCAGTAATGTACCCTGCTTTTCACACATCCTTCGGCGGGGTACCGTGCCCACCCCAATATGCTGTGCAGGAATTCTTCTACTGACCATATGTACCACGTAATGTGTGTTGCTTGGCCAGAAAAGACTAGATTGTTGTCTCGCCTACTTGTCTGTTTATAGACATACGTTGACATGGACGTGGCGCCACTAGACACAGAGGAAAGTGGGTGCAAAACACACCCATATGCCAGTTTGCTCCCGTCGTATCCTGCACACCACTCACCTCCTGAACCTGTCTGGAGCTAGAGAATCGACTCATGTCAGCTGACAACTTGGAGAACTAGGAAAAACCACAGCGCTCTTCTATTTATTTCATTTTATTGATTAAAATATTTAATACATGGTGGTGAAATGCTGCACCCTTCCCATCGTCCCTTGTCGCTCACTGACCCAAGATTGAAGTGTTCTGGTTGTTTCTCCAATGCTGATACTACTGTCAAGGACTTGCTGGCAGAACACAATCCTCAGCTACCACCACCACCACATGGTTCCTGTCAGCCCTCGACAGCAGTCGCTGGGGAACAAACAGTTGAGGAAGATGACAACCTCTGAGACCTTTTGAACATCAAAGTTGGAGAAAGTCAGAAGGTCCAGAGTGCCACTCCTGATGCCACAGTTGAGATTCAGCAATATCTCCTCTGGAGTACGAGGTCAGACCCCAGAACATTGACCCTCATCTTTTCCATCTGGCCAGCGAATGCCAGCAATGTCTGTGCCCTGTAAGAAAACATTGTCCAAAGTAGGAGAAGTTCTTGCCAAAACACTCAACTTTTTTTCCTCAATTAAAATGGCTGATTGCCCTCACAGCCCCCATCCAGCCCAGGCACACAAACACTCCCTGCCCCTATTGCCATTTCTTACACAAACGTTTGTGTCGTACACGTTGTAAGCATACGATTGGGGATGCTGAGGCTAAGAAAGAACAGTAAATGCTGGGGAACATGTGGTTTATGACTACAGCTTTAGGCATGTTTATAAGTAGAAGACTCAGCAAGTCAATGACAGCAGTAACAATGACACCTGTAAAATGAAGGGAGGGAAGCAAAGTCCTTCCTCGCTTAATAGTGTAAATTTGTTCTGAGAAGTCACCCTGTTAGGCACTATTCCGTCTGCGAGGGGATCAGATAAGTGCCACAGCTCATCCCCTCCTTACGAATGTAATTGGGACTGAGAGTTGGTTCAGTACTAAAAAAGTGTGTAAACTGAATGTCAGTAGGAAGCTCATTCAAACAAGGGGGGGGGGGGGGGTC